>JAGVSQ010014266.1:0-10696 GCA_022683975.1 Rhyacophila evoluta
TACTTGGTAGACACTCTCTTTTTCCTTCTGTACATATATGTATTTTTAATTCTTTCCTTACTCTTTTTTTTTAATTTTAATATGTTTGTTATAACCATATGTATGTCGTGTTGTTAATGTGATATTACAACATGTATAAAGTAAATAAATTATTTTAAGCATCGTAATAATTGAATTTCTTTACTTAAAGAACCCATTGGCTTTTGCAATTGTCTGACGAACAATTCTCGTGAATAATAATCTATTAAAACGTCTTCACATTGCGGAGATCTATAAACTCCACTTTCGGAGTAGATATTTTCACATAATGTAGATGCATATGCGCCACTTTGGGAGCGAAGTGGTATAAAAAAAAGACAATGCGGACTTTATTACAACTATTCCGTTTCTTGAGTATCATTTTCACATTGTGCTGATCAATATACTCCACTTAGGGCGAAAATGGTTTGAAAAAAAGACAGGTTATGAATCGTCTATAATGAAATGTGGATTTATAGCATTTATCAAAAAACATTAAATCCTAAATATAACTAACTTTAGTTGAAAGGTTATAGTTTTTTTTGCAATGACGTGGAGCAAAAGATCTATTGATAGCACTCGACGTATCAGTAAAACTACTTTCAAACAAGTTATAAAAATGTACTATCTCAAAAAGAATTGAACATCCAGGACATTTATCGGCCATATACGACGTTATTCGTATTTTGACGCAATCAATTATATTTGTTGATTATATAATACTTTAAATATCAAAGCCATCAATCAATTTTCAAGGAATATTGTCATGTAATTGATTATTTGATGTTAGAAATAAATTTTATGTTCCTAATTATGGCTATGTTGTAAATAATTCAGTTAAAAGTGCATTTGTCGGAAATCAAAATTTTATGGCTTTAAAGCGTAATTGCAGCATTTGTTATTAGAGATTTTTTAAATATGATTCGTAACATCGAATTCTCTTAGGACACACGGCTTGAAATATACTTATTTTTTCTTCAGCCATATCCGTTCTCTGAGTGAAGCATATGGATACCACGTGCCGCCTCGAAGAATCCTTGTCGCCCCCCAGTATTCTTTCGCCAAGTCATACCCTCATCCCGTATCTCCGCCGAATAGGCTATATAGGCAGTATTGAGCTGCTTTCTAGGATGCTGAGAACCAGTTGGCTTAAAGAATAGGCAGGTCGGGTTCAGAATCTCTTGAGGCATCCGCAATATGAATCCGAGCCAGGTCCAGCGCTGCAGGTTCACCTTGTCAGTGATAAGTAGTTGCATGGTCCGTTCTCTTATTTTCTCATTTCAAACGAAGTCATTTTATTTATTTATTCAGTTATTTTATACATGTTTTAATAGTACAAATTATAAGTTTAATACATTAACAACACGATATACATATGGTCATAACAAAATTATTTTAAAAATATTGAAATATAAGAAAATAATAAAGAAAGAAATAAATATATTTTTACTGAAGGAAAAAGAGAGTGTCTACCAAGTGAGATAGACAAACCCTGCTTAGACATATTCTGCTATGTATATATTAAAATCCATCTAATTTTGCTCTCACCTAGGTGGAAGATATCAATATCCGAGGCAATATCGTTAAACATCACCATTGCTCTCCGCATCGGCATGACTACCGGCAGGATGGTCCTGCGTTTAGGAATGAAAAAGAGCTGATGTTCCCAATTTATTAGGTAGTTATCAGGAACATACAGACCAATATTAGCAAGAGCAGCAGATTTATCAATTATCAAAGACCACGTTTAAGTCGAAAAAAATGCATCGTCAAATAGATATTCCTCCTCAGTTTTAAATTACAATAAGAAAGCATGCCCAAAACGAAAGCAGTTGGATAAACCCATGGATAGTATCATACCACCGTATTTCTATAGTATCAGGCCGACAGGTATCAAAATGTTTTAAGTCGATATGATTGATGTATTATGGAAAAATAAAATTACAGTACAAATATTATTATATAAACTATGTAATTAGTTGAAACATATTTTGTTTATCAAATCACGCACCGTGCATATTCGACAAACCAATTCTAAAGCGACGATCTGTGAAGTTGAGTCATTAAAAAGAGTTCGTGGAGATCAATATGATTTATACAATATACAATATGTCTCCTCGGTCACTTAGTTGGTAGCGTGCGCACCCGGCAATCCGGTGAATGCGGATTCGATTCCCTATCTGTATCGGATTTTAAAAATTCGAAAATGCAGAACTGGGTGATGCCCTTTGGGTTGAGTAATTGTCTGACAAACAATTCTCGTAAAAAAATAACCTGTCAAGAAGTCTTCACATTGTGGAGATCCATATACTCCTCTTTCAGATAGGCTATTTTCACACTGCTCCATATGCTCTACTTTGGGAGTGAGCATGGTATAAGGAAGAAGAAGAATACATTCACCATTTTTTCGTTTGTCTAATTGAGAGGTAGTCAATTTTTTTATATCTTAAAATATCTCGTTATGTCTCCTCGTTAAATATTTTGCTTTGACATTTTTCTATAATGAAATTGTACGTGCCACTATTTTAATTTCGTTGTGTTGAAATTATTGACTTTCAAAACTCAAAGTGAAAAGTAGGAAAGGACGACTATTATCATTGCAGAGATCCATATACTCCTATTTCGCAGTGGATATCTTCAACCTGTGTAGATCCATATGCTCTACGCTAGGAGCGAACATGGTATATAAAATAAATGTATAATTAGATTTGTTGCGAATTTTGTACAAAAAAATATAGATAGTATATGGTTTGTCAAAAAAATCTTGTGGATGAGAATTGTGAATTGTGTATAACCTTGTTAAAAATATTTTATAACATTAACTAACTACCAAAAGATTAGTAATTGGATAAACAGATAAAAAAGTAAATATCGATAATTCAAATACAATGAATAGAAAACACGGATATAATCAAACCATACGTTGAATAGCTTATCACCACAGAATCAAAACATCAAATATCGTTTTGAATGGCTGATCAATTACACACCATCTTGATTTACGTATTGAAATACATATTATAGATTTACAGAATGTATCTGCCATTATTTGTACTACATTTAAGCCTAGTTGCTGTCAAAACGACCGGATTTAATTAAGCGAGAGGTCACAGGTTCGAATACTCCATGCAACTTATTATTTTAACGTTTCGCTCCCATGAATGTGATGAAACAAGCAGTGATTACTTTTATATTAAAGTAGTGGCTTAATTTTTTTGTATGTAATGTGAAATGACTTTGTAGTTTTGTTGGCAATGATAATTGGATGCCGTTATTAATATGCCTAAATTAATAATATGTTTTTTAATATTAATACCTTAAATAAAGTTTTTTAATAATCAAATTGAAGCTAATACAATATGAAACATAAAGGCACAAATTTTCATTGAAGGTATTAATTTTTTCAGTCTACTCGTGGATAGAATATAATTTATGTGTAGAGCAATGTTCCATAACTTTTTATCTTTCATGGCTGACGTTTTTTTTTTTGAAATTTCATGGTACACCACAAATTGAAATAAGTCATTAAACCATTATAGTGGCATTTCTTATATCGGACAAATACGCCACGGTACGCCCAGCATCTTCTCGTGGCACATCGGAAATGCGAGCTCAATTCTCACATCTGACACATTTAAACTTAAATGTAAGACTGGATGCCCATTGGATCGAGCAATTATCTAACAACGAGTTCTCGTAAAAATAATCTGGCAATACATGTTTTCACATTGCGGAAATCTACATACTCCGCTTTCGTAGCGAATATCTTTACTCTCTGTAGATCCATATACTGCACTTTTGAGTGAACATGTGCGAACGCAATGTATTAAGATCAAAATCCGAGTTAAATCTACAGTTTTACAATGATTCAAAAATAAATAAATGATGCAGCAATGGATACATAACCTAACCTTACCTAATCTAACCACCAATTCTCGTTAAAAAAAATGTTAAAAAAGTGTCCATTGGAGAGACATCTATATGTTTCATTTCCGGAGTAAATACCATAATATTTTAGAGTGGAGCGAATCAGATAAATGTATAAAGATACACATTCAAAATATTATGCACAAAAACAATTGTTCGCCGACATATTAATAATTAAATAAATTATGCAATATTTATAACTTTTTGTGATCAAAATTACCATGCTGTCTAGAGATAATCAGCTGACTGGTGTAACACTGAGAAAAAAATGTCTGCTAATCGGGTAGCTATCAGATATGAATATAATAATATAAATGATAATCTAGACTTTTGTTTTAAGAACACAATAATATATTCAACAACAATTGGCGATTATATTGTATTGTTTAATTAAATCGCTGACAGCAGAGATTAAAATTTTCAGGGTAAAAATTTTACTATATTAATAGCGTAGTTATATATACAATTTCTTCATAAAAAAATATTTTTATTTAGTAACTAATATACCATTAATATTTTACAGTTTAACAACCACATCTACTCTGAAAGTAATGTATATGGATTTGCACAGTATAAAGAACTATTGTTTTTTACAAGAATTCGTTGTCAACCTATTGATTAATTTTACTTAATTAATTGATGAGGTAAATAAAATAGGTAATATTTTTATTACTTATCTGATATAGCAGTATCATTACCGGCTCACGTATAGGCACTGTGAAACTGCAGCACCCCCTATTTACACTTGATATTATTGATAACATTTAATATAATGAGTTATTTTTCTTTAATTCTTTCTATATAATTGTATAATCCGTAAGCTTAATTTATGTCAGTAGCCATCCCCTAGTGTATGAAAGAGATTTTTTTTGTAAAGAACTGTGCGTTTGGCAGTTCCAGCACCGTGTTATTTGCGCATATGCACGCGATGTTGCGAAGGAGAGAGAAAACTGTCGCTCTCGCAGTGTCGACTGCGGCGTACTGGTACAGTTTTTTTTACCCCACGTCTGCTTAAAAACCGTGTACCATATTATTGAATGTGATAAAGTGTAAAATTAGATTATTATCTTGCTGTAAACTATTCTATTTGACAATTTTGGGATTTTATGAAGCTTCTCAATATTTTTTTCTTTTTATACATGTTTGTTTCCTTTTACACAATATTAAAACAGAGGCTAAAATATTTCTGGAGCAATACCCTCTACAAATCTTAGCTGTGAGATGCCACTAAACATTATAAAATATTATGCATTTGAAATTCATTCAATAATTTTATAAATGTATTTATTTCACTCATAAATGTAAACGTATGTATACAGTTTTACTTTTTTGCTGTAATATATATATATATATACCATGTTCGTTCCCAACGTGGAGCATATGGATTTACACAGTGTGAAGATATCCATTCCAAAAGAGGAGTATATATGGGTATCCACAATGTGAAAACGCCTTGACAGATTATTTTTCCGAGAATTGTTTGTCAGACAATTACTCAACCCAATATAATTATTCTACTTGTAAAACATGACAGATTTAATGAACGAACGTCAATAATATAATACTCTGTGAGTGAAACCGATATTAATATAAAACAAATTAAAAACTTTATAATTCCACCAAGAATTGGCAACGAGCACAACAAACTTACTTGTAATTGTTACAAAAAAGCAGAGATCCATAGTTTTAATTAAATAAATATTAATTTAAAATATTTTCTTTCGAAGTTTTGTTGTAAAAGCCTTGCGGTTTTTGACATCACAACGTTCAAAGAAAATCGAGAGTTTTCATTGACAAACGAGATGTTGCATCTCGAGGGACGTTGTAAAGAGTGTGCGAGGCGAATTTTAGCGAGCGCAGCTATAAAAGGGATCATCTCTATTTTACAGAATCAGTCGACGTCCGTACGCCGTGATAATAAGATCTCTTATCGGTAATAAAATAGTTATAAAAGATAACAATAAATTTATCAAAAATCGTGTTTGTTTGCCAGAAGTTCGCTGAAAGATAGTTGTCGTTGTAGTGCTTTTAATATTTGGCTTCATCTTTAGACATGTGTGGAAAAATTGCTTTACGTTTACGTTACATCAAAAATATCTTTCAATTAATTAAAATATCTATTTTAAATATCATATATATATATTTTACATCAACGATATTATAGTTTATCGAAATGTTTGGTTTAAACGATTCGGCAACCAAACTGGACTAGAATGGAAAACTAATCATTTATATATACTAAGGGTGTATAATTATTGCAAAATGGTCATTTAAAAATTACTTTTGCTAAAAAATATTTTTCACTTGTGAATTATTATTAAATAAATAATCAATTTAAATGCTACGTTAAGGTTTTGGGATGAAGTATTCAACAGATAATTTATTTTTGATTATCGAATTTATAAAGCTTACATAAAACTTGATTAATTTTACTTAACAACTGTTAATATATATATAAATTTTGACAAATTTTCTACAATTTTTTATATATTAAAGATGAATAAATTAAAACAATTATGCAAATATATTTGAATCGAAAAAATAATTAAATTTCATAAGCGATTTCCTTCATAATTTTAATAATTATTTGATAAAATTGTCAAGTACCAAACTTATATATCACACACCAACTGAAACCATTAATTTAAAAAACAATTCAGTCAACGTATAAATTTTAATGGAAATAAATTATGTGATTAATTAAACATTAAAAACTTATTCTATTTCGTATAACAAAATTGTTGTATTCTCATACAACTGTTTTAATGTTGTATATATTTCATTTATAACAAAGCCAATATTGAATTTAATTATTTAATTAATTTATCTTATATATGTATGAAAGTCTGTGAATTAAGATTTGTTTTTCATCGATTTTACTAAAATATTTAAAATCCCTTTGTTGTGTTCTGAATTAATTTCGTAATACGTTAAAAATAAATAGTTATACACAATAGGTCCATGTGTAATATTTATTTACATATGGAATATTATATCCTAATGTATATCAGAAACATATGAACAAATCTTTGAACGAATCAATAATATTACCACAAAACCATTGTATTTTTGATTTATGGTAACCGCGTCTAATATATAAACGTCACTTTGCCTCAGCAAAATAAATTTACTTTAGGAAGAATGTAGTGTATTAACTTTGAAAGTACAGTGATCTCAGTATTCTCGTATACGATTGTCTAAAAGAGCTTTTGTAGAAAAAATAGAATAGACCATCAACATTTTTTTTCTTGTAATTTAAATTTTAGTATCAATTTCATGAAACTATAATTCTATTTATTAGCATCTGTATAGATTTTTTAATTATATTATTATTCAAATTAAACTATAACCAATATTGATAATTGTGTAAATTTTGAAACACACGAATCACGTAAATATGTAGGGTTACATACAAAGGCCTAATTTTATTATTATTACAAAAATAGATTATCAATTTTTCGTGAGTAAACGTTATTTATTGTATATATCGTGCAAATCAAAGGAAAACTCACCTAATGCCTTTATGTCGAAACTAAGGTATACAGAAAATTATGTAATTTCAAGCTTTATCCAGGAAAAATCATCAAAATGCTATTTATAAGATTTAAGTTGGAAATGGAAATTAAATTCAACGACTAAAAGTGAGCCAAAAAACCCGAATCTCATAAAATTAAATGCTGTGGGCTGGTATATTTTTTCTTGAAAGAGACAATATTTAGTATCGTTTTGGACAATAAATAACATATATTGTAAGGCTGATATTAATATACAATTATATTTAATGGGTTCATTATTTCTGAATAGTTTTTAACATTATTTATAAAATTATTATATTTTATAAAATAAGATGTAACAATACATTTTCGTAACACTGTCGCAACATTGTATGCACATTGCAGGCGTATTCGCGGGTTGACATAACCCATTATATTTTCTCTGCAATTATTAACGTATTATATCACTATGGCATTAAATAATATTCAATAGCTATGTGTGAGAAAGAAACTTTATTATATTATTTTATTGTAATTACCATCATTAACGTTTTAAATGCTACCGTATAATTTTGACCTGAATTAGCGAGACAACACTTTCTACCACAAGACACATTATCTGCTATTTTTTACTAATAAGAATTCAACTTGTATTTATAAATTGCATGGCATTCATTTCATAATATTTAAAAAATTATCTTCGTTTTTTAAACTTTTAATCAGAAAGCTTTTACATATCGAGCTTTAAAACATATAAATAGGGCAAAAGAAACGAATAGTTGGGGAATTGGAAGTGTTTTTATTAAGTAAATAGATGCTTTATGAAATATCTGAAAGGGTTTCAATTCTACAGTTGCAATTTTTTTAGAAATTCATAGATATAGAGCTGGATCATTAATGGCTAAAGCAATTGGCTGATAACCAATTATTGGAGGAAAAAAAACTATTAATATTTAGAATATTTATACATTCCAGTAACGTAGTCGGTAGCGTGCGCGCCTAGCAATCCGGAGAATACGGGCTCGATTCCCATTCTGCCGGATCTCGAAAATCCAAAAAATCAGGACTGGATGCCCATTGGGTTGAATAATTGTCTGACAAATAATTTCTTGTGAAAAATAATCTGTCCAGTCGAGATTGCGGAGATCCATATACACCATTTTCGGAGTGGATATCTTCAACCTGTGTAGATCCATATGCTCCATGTTGGGAGCCAGAATGGTATATATATATATATATAAATATACATTTCTGTAGTTCTCATATTGAATTGTAAATATGTATATGCTCCACTTTCAGAACTAACTTTAGAAATTGTTTTCCTCTAATGAGATTTTTTTATTATTTTCAATTGGATTATTATATATACTAAAACATTAGGTTTAAATTTAAATAATTGTTATATTCTACTACTAGAATTCATACCATAAAACTGAAGTTAAAATTTTTCGGTAAAATATGTCACAAATAAGATAAAATTTGACAAAATGTGACATTATTTATCTCAGAATTCTCTGCGTTACTTATTAATTATATATGTAATTACGTCAAAGTTTAGCAACCGTTTTTTTAATGGCATGCCATGGAAAGGAAATTACAAGTAGATAATCTTCGAAAACTAAATTACATACTATGATAGCCTAAAAATACTGTGCACTCAATTTCCACGTAAAAAATATTCACTATTTGGAAATCACTTAACATTGCATAAAGATAATATTGGTACTTGGCAATACAGTGATGAAGTAAATTACCTTTTTTGAAAGTAATTAACGAGTAAGATCGAGCAATTTATATGAAAATATACTTTAAACGTATTAAATTTGCTATCTGTCATATATTTACAAACATACAATTCGTGCACGACAAAAATGCTATAATTATCACACCATGGTGTACATATATCCCTACCGATGTTTATTAAGAATTGGTTAGCAACCATTCTACGTACTTTTTCAAGGAATTAATAGTTATAAAATGAGTGGGATAAACATTAATAACTAACGTTAATTTATAAACATTAAATAAATACATTTTAATTGTTTATCACTTTTATGACATTTTTTTTATACCATGTTCGCTCCCAACGTGGTGCATATGGATCTACACATTGTGAAGATATCTACTCTGAAAGAGTAGTATATGGGTCTCCGTAATGTGAAGACGACTTGACAAATGACTTTTTACGAGAATTGTTTGTAAGACAATTACTCTGGGCATCCAGTCCTGCATTTTTCGGATTTTAAAAATCCGACAGATGAGGATTCGAGCCCGTATTTACCGGATCGCTAGGCGCATACGCTACCAACTACGCTACCGGGGAAACGTATTATATACAATATTATATAACTTTAATTCAGTGAAATACATTATTATAAATGCAGCTTAAATATTCATAAATAAGTTTTAAGATTTATAAAGCTCTATCTTTCCAGTTGTCGAGAGGTTATCGTGTGCGCTTTAAAACAAGAGATTGTAGGTTAAATTCCTACAGCAGACGGATTTTTAAAAATCCGAATTGACATCTAATTAATTGAAAAATAAGTTATTAAACAATTTGTCAAAACAAATCCTTAAATTGGGAAGATTTATGGAATGGGTATCTTCACATTGTGTAGATATATATTTCTTTCGTTAGTAGAAACGACAAAGAAAAAAATCAACAGCTCTAAAATAACATTTTTTAAATATTGTAACACGTATTAAACTCTAATTGTTGAATACTACGGTGATTTTAAATATTACCATTTTCGGTCGAACAAATTAAATTATCGAAAATATTTTTGTTAAAACGATATTTAAATTCAATAATCTAAAAATAATTATTACTTAATTAAATGTTAAATAATACTTCATGTTTCAGTTGGTGTGTGAGTTACGAATAGTTATTGAAGAAGGTCACTGTGCTTTTTTAGGATTCTACATACTTGGCATGATCATATCGGTTAGAAAAAAATGAAGGAAATGTAAATAATAATAGGATGTATATGTAATAAACAATTTTATAATATTATCGGCTATTTCATCTTTACAGTATGTAACATTAATAATATGGTTAAATATATATGTCTATCGAATTTTTTTCAGAGTTTGTGGCCAGTATTCATCCAAGAAATCGAAATAAATATCTAGATGGCGTATTACAAGGTAAATATTTTTAATCTAATTAATTTATTTATAAAATTGACAATTTTTTTTTATACCATGTTCGCTCCCAACGTGGAGCATATGGATCTCCACATTGTGAAGATATCCAC
>JAGVSQ010014267.1:0-10693 GCA_022683975.1 Rhyacophila evoluta
GTTGTAATTCTTTCTTTATTCTTTTTTTTATATTTTAATATGTTTTTGATATTTTGGTCATAACTATATGTATATCGTGTTGTTAACGTGTTAAACTTATAATTTGTAATGTTAAGTAAGACCTGTAATAAATAAATAAATAAATAAAAACAAAAATAAATAAAAAAATATTAGTATATCGAATATTTTTTATCAATATGTTACTTTTCGTTGACCGTATTATTGACAGCAATACATTCAACAATTTTTGAAGACATTTTAATAAATATCTGTGGTAACATTATAGTTTGGCGCCTTACTCAAGTTTCATTTTTTCCGCGTAGTTATCATTATTGACCTTAAATATGCCACATTATTTGAAAACAATTTTCGCATGTCTCGTCTTAAGTGCATTTTTTATTTAGATGCAAGGTAATAACAACACGCGACCACACCAGCGAACATTATTTAGAAGAAATATAAGCGCATTATTCTGTCAAGATAAGAAAAACCTTTTTGGATATTTTTTTGACCGCAGCGAGCCCCAAAGAAAAATAAAATATCGCAAGAAGTCATTTACACAATTTTTATTTTAGAAAATAAATATGCACCTTTTTCTGTCAAAGCTTATGAACTCGTATTTGTTATATTATATTACTGTGATATGTGTACAATTATAAATAACAAAAATTTTAAAATAGAAAATCATCTAAAAAAATCAATGTTTTTTTATATCGCATATCCAACATTGAAAACTTTGATCGAGTATGAAACTAAAAGTTTTAATTCAAATTGATTACATTTACCTTTACCCTTTGTCTTAAGAATTGCGCAAAGTTTTTAGAGATTGTTATAAGAGTAGCCACAGCGGTAATGAGTTGAGATTAAACTGACACCTGTTCCGTAGTTACAAAGCTCAAAAGCACTTAAAAGCCCGCACTTGTATTGCAGCTTTATGTTTATGTGCGTCGAGGATTAACATTTATCAGAAAAATAATCTCTTTGGAACGGGTTCCGTTTAACATTTTATACCTTCCCTGGTTATATACATTCTTTTCGTAATATAATATTTTCATTATTTAAGTCGTCCCATTACTAGATTATCTTCATGAGTTGATGTTACAAAAAAAATGGATATACAATTGCACATTTGGTGATAGATTATCGATGTATGAGTATTATTTTACTATATTGCAAAGATGAAATAATTTTGAAGTATACACCAATTTTTATAAACACAAAGTATTAATACACAAACTAGTTAATAAAATAAACTATTTTACATTAATTTAAATATATTGTCCATTAAATTAACACGAAATACTATGAATAAAACTAAATTATAAGAGCTATTATTTCAGGATTTGTCGCCTCGATATTTAAGTAGGGATGAGTAGACATTTTGTTATCATAGGTTGCAATTTCAAATTATTTATCTACAATAAAAAAATCTGGACTAGACGAAAAATAGGCTGAGAATTTTGCTGATAATCAATTCATGTGAAAAAAATATGCAAATCTGTTTGCTTAACATTTGGAGCATTATTGAATAGTAAGAATTCTAGTACATGTCAATAAGATTCTTTCTACTAGATTTTCATGTTAAATGTGTATAGAAAATAATCAATATATATTTTTATTACTCCTAGCATAATATTTTGAAAATTAGTGATGTAAATACTATGGTTATTAACGCTCAGTTAAATATCCTCCAGTATAAACATTGCTCTTACCGTGATATAACATAAAACTCTACCGGTTCATTGGCCAGTGATACAAGCCAATGGAATCGTAAGTAAGTACGGTCTTTAAAATTTAAAGATAGTCTAACACGCAACTTCCTGGAAAACCGACAGCGTATTAGACGATAGAAAAACAAACGGGCAGGTGAGAAGAAGTCATAAGTGGTTATTCGAGAATTCAAGCAGGCTTACACGTAAAGCAACCAAGCAACGTATACTATGAATCTCAATAATTTAACTTTGATTTTATATTAAGTTTTTTTCTGTATATTGATGTTTACAGAAGTATTTATATTTAACTTGTTTATTGAAATCATTTAATCTTTAAAGCAACGATATGTACATTTCTGAGATTTTTTTCGCATAAAATTGTCAGAGACATCATGGAAACTTACAGCTTTCTCAAAAAAATGAACACCAACCAATATCTTCGTATCGTGAATTTTAATAATTTATAAATTGTGCTTAAATTGAAAATTACATAAATATTTTAGAAGACTTCTCATACGACAATATTTTTTTTCGTAATTGCAAATAATGAATAATCAAATCGGCACTCAGTTCAAAAAAATTAATGAAACTATTAAGAACGTATTTTTACCACCGATATAATCAAAAAAATTAACTAGCTTCTGGAATCATTCATATTAAAATATTACTTGATAAACCAGTTTTATGACAGGCTCTAAGCGTCTAAGTACTGTTCGTTTTGTATATTACAACCACATACGTCTACTGCAAACGTATGCGAGTATATAAGTCACCACGCTATAAACACATATATTAACGGATTATCATCAACTAACCACTTTATACATCGAGTATCTGTTCTACAGTTTTAAATTTTAAAACATCTGTTGAGCCTGTGGTATTTGAACCCCTAAATCCGAAACTGAAGTACCTACGTGCGCTTTATCAATTTATCAACGGGGCAACTGCTTACTATCTAAATCTTACGGTAGATAAAACAATTATTAATAAGATAAATATTTATATTGCTAACATTAGCATTAATTCCTTGGAATGTCGCATCAAAAATAATTTTATAACCTTTGAATTCTAATCTTTAAAACAGTTAATAAACTCACCTACAATTTATTGAAAACTCACGCAAGAGAATTTGATTAATTACATAAAACTCCATATATGTATACGATATAATATAAATGAATCCATATTAGTGATTTAAATAATAATCGTAATCGACTAATTTCACTTACATTCATTGCAAGGCGTCTTTATGGGTGGAATATTATATTATGTTAGAGTCTGTTTCATGAAGTACTTGCCGATAAATGTTAAATAATTTTGTACATATTGTTTAATCAGCATTACATTTTGAACGCAGGCGTCCCATAAATTGATGCCATTTATTGCACCACTTTCGTTGATGAAATATGCAAATTGTATCTATGAATATTAAACGTCACTTTAAAATATACACATGATAAAACTTGATCTGCATAGCCCTTTAGCCATTTATTACCCTGGACCATCACAAACCAACAAGAACATATTCTAAAAAAACAATATTCTATAAAATATATCATTAAAGATTTCAGACATATACGGTGATACAATTTAATTGTTGGTGTAATAAAAATTATTTTTTGTCTCTTTTCTAGTATCTAGACGATTATGATATTTTGAAATATTTACAACTTAATATGTAGAACATATATATTTACTCTTTCCACTCATTATATCATTGGAAAATCTCCACAATGCAGAGTTATGTATCTGGACAGACTATTTTTTACGAAAACAAATTGTTACCGTAATGTTATGCAATAAAATTAAGCTGGTTTCCATGCAGCTAAAAAGCTTGGATCTGTTTTCTCCAATATGTATTTTCATGTTCCATGATCTTTTTTATTTATGGTTCCTTACTCGTTATATTTTCTAAATAAGGAGATACACTCCGTTATTTGACCAATGATTTTTTTAAGAGCCAAAATTTTTTACAAAAAGGATTTGAGCTTTCCGTTCATTTATATAAAAGATTTCTCTGCCTTTTGCCAAACATAAAATTAAAAAAAGATTAATTAATAAATAATTAATTAAGAATCAATGACAGACTGAACCAAAATGTTCATCTAAAGTAATGTCGAGAGTAGCCTGTAGGAAAAATTAGTGTTCGGTATGAATTATTTTACCGTATAACTTTATTATAAGTTATTAAAAACTCAAGGGTGCAAATATTTTTTTACGGTACAAACGTGCGAGCGACTCTGTTAGTAGTAATATAAAATCACGAATATCTGAAAAACCTCAATAGCCGCGCATCATAAAAAAACAATATGGTAAGGCAGGACGTAATCGATGTGACTGTAACGACGATGAGACTGGACGATAATGACTGATATTGATGTGCATATGGGATTTAAAAGAATGGATTACTAGAAATTGGAAACTTAATTTGCCTAGTTAATGGCGAAATAATATTAAGCTGCATTGTTAGTTAGGTTGTGTGACTGAATGCAAAGTGACTATTATAAATTGACCCGCGGCAGTGCGTATACTGACAGCAACCAAATCAATGCAATTTATTGCAACGGCTTTGCCTATTACTCAAATACAAAAACGGTAGGAACTCGACCATCCATTTTTGCAGTTTTCATATATTACAAAATAGAAATTACAATATATTCATTAATTTTAAATTACAAACAGTTTTACTTTTATTTATAGCCTTCCATATTGTTTTAATTTATATATCTCTTCCAAACTTTTATACTTTTGTTTGATTATTTTTGTTATATCTTGGTAAGTACAATGCATTCTCAACTCATTGATCTGCATTTTTTTTCTTTCACGGTATCTTAATAATTGTTTTGATTAATCTACTTTAATGTACTGCTAGGTTAAAAATGCATATACTATATTATGTAAAACAACAAAAAGACTAATAATTAAATATAAATTTGTTAACTCTCTGATTCATAAAAGAGGTATTAACTATCTTACTAATGTCAGTCAGTACAGATTCTTTTTAAATATAATAAACAGGGAATACGAGTAAATCTAAGTACCGTTCTAACCTCGAAAATATTATATTTAATGTTTTGGTCTGGCTACAATAGCTATTATGAGGTAATGCAATTTGCATCGTTGCTCTTTTGGATAACTACGCGCGGTTTTGAACCATGAATGTGTTTGTAAGTTAGTTAGAGTTAAACACTACGCGAACGGCAAGTAATTTAGCGTGGTGCGGTTTTAATCGGCTGTAGCATCCAACCTCCAATTAAATACTACGTTTTTGTGCATACTGCAGTTATCTTATACTAAAACAAATCGAATTCTAACATGCTTTGCCAATTCTTCAATAATAATTGTACATTGGGTGATGACCGCTCGGAAGGTGGAGCATATGTGTTTTACAGCGTAAAGATACCTAATCTATAAATGTAGCATGTGAATTTCTGTAAGTAAATATTTTTACAGACTAGTTTCAGATCGATTTACTGAATAATTATTAATTTTGCATTGATTCTTTTGTATTTAATCCGTTTTTTCTATAAAATTAATATCTAATTAAAGTAAAAAAACTTGCATTGCGTGTTTACCACGTATTTAGTAATTATAAGGAAAGATTCAACTTAATTTGACTCCCATAATAAAACTTTAAGTTTTTTCAATATTATTAGTACCATTTTTTCCATCTCAAATCATATATATACCAATTACGAAGGACTCTGTGAAGCGAACTCAAATTATGTTGATGTACGACTACGTTTTAAGTTAAGTAGGCAGGACTGAATGTTCAATGGGCTAGAAAATTATTATCTGTAAACTAATCGTCGTGAAAAAAAAACCTATCAACCTAAGCTTTAATATTATGAATCCGTGAATTCATATTCGGAACTGATACGGTTCAAAATGATGATATATACGGACGAGTAACTAACGTTAAACGTTCCTAAGCTGCATCAAATATTGTATAATAAGCAACGTTACATACTATAATAAGCTTTATAGTATTTTCTATGTTATATCTTTTTGTGTTAACTACTGATTCGCTATTGGCACTATCAAAAGGATGTATTTAGTGGAATTAAGGGATGCTGGTATGAAGAACGTATCACACAACGATAAAATTTTTGATCATATCATTCACCCTTTAATATTAAATAAAAATAAAGAAAAATATTTTCTCTGGTTCTTAAATCATAAATATTTTGAATGGACCGTTATTTGTATTTTTAAATCGATTAAATTATGAAGTTTTTATAAATTAGTTTTCACATTTGAAATGAAAATTATTGTCAAAATGCAATTGTGCACTCTTGCGCGACGCGATACCTTTAAACTGTAATACTGCTGGACCGAGGCAATTAGGTGGTTCAATAATCGACGAGCTTCTATTCTCAATAGGCAGGCATATTTGGTATCCAGAGTGCATACATATGTGTATTCAGAGTAACATGTTATCAATGCAATAACCGACTGAAATAAAACTTCTTTGCCTGTGTCTATTATATTGCTTTTTTAAATATTGACAAATTAGTTGTATTTAACTTAGAAAGAAAAATTTAAAAAGTCTTATACAAACCTTAGTTATTACTTCTACTTTTGAGGATTTTTAGTGTGTGAAATTATTTCTAATTAATCTTTAACCTTTTCTGAAAAAAAAAACAGAATATTTATTATATATACGTATATAGATACTCAATTGAATATTCATTGAATCAAATCAACAAATACTTGGTTGTTCATATCTCATTAAAAATTACTTTCAACAATATCTTAAAAGTATTCAGTGAATTAATACCAGGAATCATATCTACTGACATGATAAATCATTCACGAATATGCGTAATTTAAACATTTAAAGCATGTATCTTCTGAATAATTATACTGAATATAGCAACAAGTTCAGTAAAAATTATTTACAATGCAGATGGATACTTTAAAAAATTAAACAATCGTTTTAGAATAATTTTATATAATAAATTCAATTCTGAAATTATAATGATAATATTCACACATCGTATCTATAATAAATACGATATTATATATTGTTTCGCAATTGAGTGCTAAAACACAACGTGATTTCAGTTCCGCCACTTGGTTTTTGATCCCAGCATGTATTATATATTTTATAAAAAATCTATAATTACTAGGCTGCATTAATAGTTTTTTAATGCTCATTCATCTTTTTCACACAGTTATCATAAAGAACAATAGATAATTTACACCAGGGCTCAACAATCTTCATTGTACATATTTTTAATATCAAGATTGTAAATATTTTTTAATATCAACGATACTTCTAATAAATAATCACGTATAACCAATTTATGCATTCATCGAATTCATTATTGGTAATTGCGATTTAGCATAATAACAATATATTCCAATAAATGATTTCTAGTCTCCCTGGAAGCCGGGATCTTAGCGTTCACATCTAGCATCTGGGGAATGCGGGTCCAATTTCCACATCTTCCAAATTTTAAGAAATCCGATAAATGCAAGACTTGATACCTTTTAGGTTGAGCAATTGATCTGACAACAAATTCTCATAATCTGTCAGGTCTTCACATTGCAAAGATTCATATAATTCATGTTGTGTAGATCGATATTCTCTAATTTCAGAGTGAACTGGGGAAAAAAAAATATTGTAATTATATTACAAATAAATATCATTAAAAAATATCAGGTTTTGTTTTTTTATAAGTTGTGCAAAAATTCAAGTTTCATTTTTACGATACAAAACAGGCATGTTAAACGTATGCTTTTTAATAAAACGTACTAAAACCAAATATGTGCTATTCATTTATAATAAGAAACTGTATGGAAAATATATCGTCGTATTAATGGCAAAAGACGTTCAAATAAAAAGGTGAGTTTTGAAATAATCGAGTTATAATGTTTGCGTCTCTCTGTTAAATAGATTTTAAGACAATTTCTTAAAGTTAAATCATTATACCTTATGAAATTGTCGTAAAATCTATTAAACAAACAGCCTCAAACATTAAAACTCGATTATTTCAAAACTCACTTTTAAAATTTAACGTCGTTTGCCAGTAATACGACGATATTATCTAACTTTATTATTAATGTTGCTAACTTTATGAGTTTCAATTTACAAAAAAAAAAAAAATGTTGAATGTGTTAAGTACAATTACTCAAGGGCCCCAGCTTGAGTTCTTCTGTCCAAAACCAACAAAGTCTTATTAAAAACTCATTTGCAATAAAGCATACATATTATAAAATATTCCCTCGAGCGGTGCAAAGTCGGTGACCTTAATCGCTTTGCGAGTAAATGCACACAATAAAAACTGCGATGAAAATATTTCATACTCAAGATAACACCGAGGAGAATTACCCTCCAAATAAAATATGCAGCTTGCAGTTATTTCCCAATGGCACAAACACTGCTTCAGTTTTGTTACAGTCTGTAAATAAACTTTGTGCTAAATCAAAACTAAATGCTCTATATAACTATTGTATTGGGATACAATACATATTCTAGAATATAAAATTATACAAAAAACCTGTTCGATCTCAACGTTTATTTGTATTACAACTGTCGTGAAAAAAATACTTGAGGACGCCTTTTCATTAATTTATAAACATAAATAACTAGAGTCATAATTTTATATTTCGAAATTTATATAAACCTTAAAAGTATTTTATCGCAAAATCACAATTTTAAATATAACTTATTTTTTATATCCACCCAATGACATTCTAACTAAAAAATCTAGCAAGTTGAGTTATGCGTTTTTTTCAGTTGCTACTTTATAGCAATGTAAGCTTAAATTGGCTTAAGCAAAATTCTATTTTTACCTATTATTTAAGCTTAAGAAGACAGTTTTCTCGTAAAAATCTCGTTCAATTCATATTATTACATATAATGAGAACTCTATCTAAAGTTTATCCAAAGTTGACATGGATAGACCATATCAAATTACAACATATTAAGCAATAAACATAAGTTTAAGCAAATTTAATAATCTATGATTTAGAATATAGTATAATTACTATGTCTGACAATCAATTTTGCCATTTTCGATTTAACACTGCTGGAGATATAACTTGTTTTTCAATTTAAAAAAATAGCGGTTTCAACTATATAATACTAAATTGTATATGGCGAAACACAATCAGGTGACCAGAATCTGTAGAGCATTGTAAATTTGTCTTTGGAATGTGTTAATTGCATCTCGGACAATAAGAATGCCTTATATAATATTAAATTGACAAGAAGTAGCATTCCTTAAACTGGAACTGTCAAAGTAATTGTAAGTTGGAGTTTGATTAATCCGATTCCAGTAAATACACCAAGAAAGTGATAGGTCGAATTGCTGCAATCAGTAAATAAACATATAACTTATCATACTGAATATGAGACTCCTTATTATACACTCCATAGAAGATTTTTTCATTCATAAATTATATTGAAATTAATGATACAATAATGGGGCCTGTACAAAAACACTATAAATTATTGAAGTAAATTATTTTATAAACGGACCAAATAACGAAAAATTCGACTCCAGATTCTATATACATATATATATCGACTATGGAAATTAAGAAGGACGTAACCCTCTGTTTTTTCAAAATAGCTTTTTAAGATACTTACAATGTATTTTTCTTAATATACGTTCTACCAAGAAGATGTACTCTGTAAATAGCGAATCTAAATTTAACTTTTAAATTTGAAAAAAAAGTCTAATGGAATTTGTGATCACGAAAGAGGACTTTTACTAGATCAATTTCCCTGGTGTTTTTTAAATAACTAATTTAATATAAGGTTGAATAAATAAAATTTCAGTTGAAATCTTCATATATTTCAAGGTTGTATGTATTTAATATTTTAACTTAAGCCGAAAATTGTTTATAGTCAGAAAAATTATACTGCCTGTGAAATTTGTTATGTGTGGGTTACGTCCTTTTTCCTTTATACAGTCGATATATATACATATATATTTGGCAAAAACAAAATTCAGATACAATGAAGTCTCAACTCTAAGAGTAACTTCCTCCATAATATTCATCATTCCATAACTATTTTTAACCGTAAAAAACGACCAGTCGGGTAAAGTTACACTATTATAGATTATACTAATTTAACCGTCTTGCTGATATGTTTACTGTGTATAATATCACTCTACTTTTGGAATATATTATACAATATATTTTCCACAATTCAAATGAAAAATAATAATTATTTTGTGTTAATGTTTTACAGCAGGATTTTTTTTTCAGTCATTTTTAATCAAAAGCTATCTTTGGCTACGAATATTTTAGTAAAAATGCTCTCAACGTAAAACTATTTTATGGATTCAGGAATCAATACTACTCTTTGCGTGTTAATATAATTTTCAAATCATTGATGATCAATCTTTATCGTAGAAAATAACACTCAAGACTTGAGTACTAGTATTCATTCGCAATGTATATTTCTATTTAAACGCATCATTTTACTAAATCCACACCATTAGTAAGTGATATTCTTAGAAACAGTAATGTCAGAACAAACAAGCATCGCAACTGGATTTTAACTGCAGATGTTTAAGGCAGTTTACTCTACACAATAAGAAGTATTTCGTTCACGGAGATTCTTACTTAATGTCTGCACTTGACTGGCAATCACTATTCACTAGTCAGACAATTCTATTTTGCCGGAGACTCTAAAGCTAAGTTCACTTAGCCCGATTATATTTTATGAACGTAAAAATAAAAAAAAAATCTCCACAAATACTTAAATATAATTAACATTGTACTTTGATGAACAGCTTACGTGCATTTGTTGTCGATCACTTGAGAACGCACTGGAAAAACAATTGTTCTAATGTATCTTCATTACTTAAAACATTAAAATCTTTTATTAATCAGTTATAGAGAGACTATATATACAATATCCCCGGTAGCGTAGTTGGTAGCGTGCGCGTTTAACGATCCGGGAAATGCGGGTTCGAATCCCCATCTGTGTCGGTTTTTTAAAAATCCAAAAATACAGG
>JAGVSQ010014268.1:0-10692 GCA_022683975.1 Rhyacophila evoluta
ACCAGTTTTAAATAATTTAGAATTTAAAATCAAGCACCATTAGTCGAAAATATTAATTAGTTACATGATTATTTGAGATGTTTAACCCGATGCACGCCAGCTCAACAAGTCGAGCGATGATGTGATGACGTATCGACGAATATGTTTACAAAATAAAAAAATCGATATTGCAAGTTCTTCAATATTATTTTAGTTCAAATCGCACAGAGGTCATCGAGGCTGACATAATCGATTATGCTGTATCCGCTTATCATAATCGAGTAAATGAAAAAATTAAACAATTTAATTAGTGTCGCTTTAATCTTGAGTAAGAACAAAATAATCTTTTTGTAAATAAATATAAATTAAATATTTAAAACAAGTAAGTGTAGTTAGTATAATCACCAACATTTTCCGATAGAAACACGGTCAATGATATTATAATAATAATACAAAGACAATTACCCCGTGACAACCGACGTCCCAGCATAGAGGACCCCTCCACTAACTACAGGCTCTGGTTGGACTGCTGGTTTACTCAAAGTCGGCGCAGGGCACACTATCTCTTGGTAGAAACCTGCAATACGGCGATACCCAATTCTTAACTTAATTAAATAATCATGTTATCCACCGTCAGCAAAATATTGATTTGGCTAAGAATGGATTTTTTCAATTTCTAAAACATACATCAATAATTATTAAAAAAAAACTCTAAAAAAAAATAGCAGACATTTTGAATTTCAACTGGAAACAAACACTGAATAATAAAGTAAATAATTTCACTTAAAATATAATAGTTCATGCTATTTGTCTATAGATGCAATTCATGTACAGTAAAACCTTGATATGACGGACTAATGGGAGTGAGGGATTGTCCATTAAAGCCAAAAGTCCTTTATATAAAAATATGATTTTCTGAATGCATTTTTTTATCAACACTACCCAACATGTGGGCATTTATTTCTTCATTGGGGCTTAATTTATGACTATGATTATTCACAAGGACATCTCGTCGTTAATATGATTCAAAAAAGCACTTGAAAAAATATAATTATTACTTTAGAAAGGTTTACATAAGAATGTTTTTTCTTACATTCAGACAGTTGTCGCCAACATTGCAGGAACATGTGACTGTTTAATAATTATGTATGCGTTACTATATTTATAGATACATAATGAATTAATGACTTTGTTCCTTGAAATATGTATTATCCAGAAAATTTTCTGAATGAATAAAGAATTGAATTCTGAAAGTTTTGAATTCAAGTGCGAGAGGTGCGGTTATCTTGTACAGAAAATCGTGTACAAGCGTGTCACATGCTGTGTTTAACATTAGCATGTTTTTAACAATTTTCACATATGACTAGAAACTTTATATGTTATATCCAAAGTCCGTTATATCGAGGTTTTACTGTATTATCGTAATTAGTCGAGTCTTATGCAAGTCAATCAAAAAATGACCATGCGTATAAAAGAGTATATAGTCATGCATAATGAAAAAAATACCAATAAAGTTAAGGAAGTCATTAACTTTCAAAATCATGTTAAAAATTAGACGGTGACATCGTCTGTATATTCATCAACCTATTATCTCAGTTGAAATTGTGAAACGATATTATCTACTGATATGTACAACAAAAAAAATTCTCCATTTTCATTTCAAGTAGAAGCATGTCAATATATTGATAGTTTATTTTAGCACCGAATGATGTTCATTCATTCGTTCAACTCAGTTATTTAACCTCCTATATTCAAATACATATTATACATGATTTAGACCAGCGATTCCTGGTTCAGGGTGATTCAAAGGCGCACATTGATATTCATTGAATTACATTGACATCATAAATAGCAAATAGTCAATGTATTCTTATTTATTGGATAATTTAGAAACTATTCATTAATTATTGGTGAATATTTTTATTATACACCTTGATAGACAATATATCGTAATATGAAGTTATTAAAAAAAAAACAACAATAAACGCTGGTTATAATAAAATTACAAACACAATAAAGCAGTGGCCAAAGAAAGCATCAAGCAATATGATAATTGTAAAACACTAGACATACGACATGATCAAAATACTTTTATAAATCGTTTTCTTATACGTTATTCATCAGTGTATTTTAAACCCCCGAGATTACGACAGACATGCTCTGAACATCAAAAAAAAAGAAATTGCTGCATACCTTATACAAACAATGACCATATTTATACATAATGAAGTATTTTTATTACAAAATAATAAAAAAAATTGTGTATTATATATATATATATGCAGCGAACGGAAATATAATTTTATATTTATACCTTCTGCCAAACTGTTCAGGTCATGAATATCAAAAACTTGAGGAGGGGCGACAGAAGAATGGATACAATGCCAATAATGGTTTACGCACGGAATAAAATGAAATCTTAAAATTTATTTACTGGAAGTATCTGCAGTGGATTGGTCTATTTGAGTGGAAGTGGGTGGGGCGACGATAGTGGAGGCCGTGTTGACCGGCTGGTCAGCAGGTTCAGCGGGTGGGGCCACACTCGAACTTCGCTTTGTAGTGTCCCCGACAGAGACTTTCTTTGACGAAGAGCTTTTCTCCGCGGGTTGACTTTTGCCTATAATACATTTTTTAACCATATGCACAATTTATTTTCAAGCAAGCAAAAAAACACATTTCATTAAAGGAACGGAAGAAAGCGTCAGGAACATTTATTCTCCTGAAAAACATGCATCCAAATTTATACAATATATGAATTTTGGTTTAATCCATTTACACACTAATTTGTCTGATAATATGACTCTTTTTCTATCGTGGCCAGTTTTTTTTTTTAAGTTTTTCAACTTGTTTCAATAAAAACTAGGAGAAACGTTTTTTATTAAAATTTCAGCTAATTACTCAACTCACTGGGTATCTAGTCCTTCATCTTTGGGTTTTTAAAAACCCCGCAGCTGTGGGATTTGAGCCCGCAACCTCTGACTCCGAAACGTCCACACACCTCTCGGCCACCAGAGGGATTTACATACGAACCATAAATCTAAATGTAAATTCTTGAACCAATTACTTAGAACAATGATGGTAACGTAACAAGTGATATTCATCTTAACACTTCGTCACATGTGAGATATTTGCAATAAAAGACTGGATATGCATGTGTGCATAAATACTTTCGTTATTATACCTTCTAAAAATCTTCATTTTAAGAAAATATAGGAAGGATTTTTATATTTTTTCATTCAAGTCAGGTGGAAGTTGAAAAAGCATTTTATAAAAAAAGGTTAGTAAATTTGCAGCAATATGGTTAATTGCTAGAATATAAAAGCCCCAAGCAATTTATTATTATTAAAAAAAATAGGTTAGATACAATGGAACATACAACAACATAGTTTTCACCTCATTTAGTGTGTATTGTTAAAATATAAATAAACTTTTATGTATTAATCTTTCTAAATATAATCAAAGTAGACGGTAAAAAAAAATCTTTCATGTATCAATACATATTAGTAGCCCAACTGAAAAGTGACAGTCCTTTGTTGCTATTTTCAGATTGGTTATATCTTGCGGTCACAATTGTTATTTGTAAGTTGGTAAGAACATTGCGTAGTCTTAAATTGTTAAACGTTAATTGCTAAAGTACGATGGAAGGGGGAAGAGAACTACATCGTATGAAAGAAACAATCGGTGAGAAAGCTTGGATTACAATTGCAGATAAGTATGTAATCATGAAAGCACAATCGGTATTTATACTTGAGGGAGTGTACTATATAAATGTAAAACATGTCATATATAATGTGATTCAAAAACTTTTTGAGATAGGTGGAGATAATTTTTTGATAGGATTTAGATTTTCCGTCGTATTAAATCAATCATATTATACTGCATATATAGGCTAGAGTAGATTATGTGAGATTACCTTGGACTTTAGGTGGCGGATTAGCCGACTTAGACTGGATAACTTGCTTTGAGCTTGAAGAGATTCCGCTCGTTGACGGTAATGCTTCAGAAGCTGTTGTGGCTGCATTCAAAATATTCATGATAGTAAGATAATGTATAAAATCCAATACAAAATATTTTAAAAAACGGGTCAGCGAGCTTGAAGAGTTGTTGTTCAACGAGCAGATATCATACTCCAAACAATATTGCATAATTTAACCTGCCACTGAATACTATTAATTTGATTTATGGAGGCTTCTTTTATAATAGGGGGTTCAAAAGTGTAAAATGTTTCGATGCTTAAAGGATGCCTAAATGCACAATTTTTTAAAATTTTATAAGAGGATTTTAACATACAAAGGTCACAATGCTATTTGGCCGTGATCGGTCTTCGGTAAGTGTCCAGTATATACATGCTATTTTGAGAATCAAATTAATCGGTCAGTACTCACTATAAATCTGCACAGACGCAGATGAAGATACCGTCTTTGATGCAGGTGGATTGCCGCTTTTGCTCGTCGATGCAACCACTTGCTGTCCGCCTGACTTTCTGCTGCTTCCGCTCGAAGTACTATTACCAGTTGTACTTCCAGTCCCAATGCCCTGAACAAACAATTCGTTCAATGACAAATTTGAAGGAATCAGCACAATCATATTTCGGCAATATGGATTTGACACTTATATCGCAAGTCTGCCTGAAGTTCCAAAAAGTTTCTCTAACTGATCTTAATATTTGCTCAACATTTGACTGAAAAAGCAAGAAAACAACAATATGTTATGCCTTCAATTTGACTTTAAACATACTAATATTATATTAAAGTCAAATTGAATAATAATATTTCATAATGTTCTGATTATTTCTCTTGTATTAGTATTTTGATTAAAATTAAAAGAATCAACTAGAAACAATAATACATAGTGCATTTTCAAACATTTATTAATGATTTTAAAAGACATCACCAAATACTTAACAGTAATCTCTCATTATACTGAGAGTTTCTAAAAAAAAACACTCATTATAAAACCATGCTTATGGATATAATTCCACATAATATAATTTAAAGATAAATTTAATAAAATAATATAATAAAACATAAATATATTGCTCGGTAACATTGGTATTTGGAACAAGTTAAATATCAATGGGTGACTCCATTTATTCCCGAGATTATCAGGGACTTGATTTCACTAGTGATAGTTAACTGTGTGGTTTGTGATAGGATTAAATTACTGAAAATAATGGGCAGGATTCAATGCCACAATCGTTACATCAAAGACACGTAAACGGAAACATAAACAACATCCACTGTACAACATAAAAAGTTAGATAGATTAATTGCTAAGAGAATAATGAATTTGCATTACACATGTAGAGAATTACAATAAAACTTGAAAGCGTTGTTAATTTAGTCTTATATGGGCTGTAGTTTACATAGTGTGATGTATGATAAACTCTTGATAACTAAAAAAATTACAGCCAGGGATTACTGTAGCTAGACATTTAACTAAATTTATTTATGAATACAACATAAAAATTTAATGAAGAAAGTACATGATTTAGGACTATTTGAATGGTTAATTTAACGATTGATTGATGCTGGATTTAGCTGCTGTTTACTGTTCATTGTAACAGTGAGAAACAAAATTATTTTATTCTAGTTTCAAACTTTGAATCCAACATCAAAATCAACCTGAACGGCTACAAACGCATCTAACTCAAAAGATTATAATTAATGTAAGTTTGTTTCTTACGATTATTTTTTTATCAATATTGTTAATGCCTATATTATAAATGAAATTGCAAGACAAAAACGCCTAACAGAAAGATTAACAAAAATAATTTTGATATGACTTACAACGATTAAAATAGGGTCAAAAATGATAATGCATTAAGTCCACATAACTAACTAACTATATGCACTAAATTTTATTTTTAGATTTCATTTAAAAGTTATGCGTGAGTTTATTGGAAATTTATTTAAAATGTAATGTTTGCGGACTTGATTCACTATCATTGTTAAACCCATGAATTAAGCCACATACTGATTTTGAGGTAACTCCCTTCGATTGCAAATTCGGCGAACCGGAAGTTACATCTTCACCTTCCTTTTCAGGACACGAGTCACTCGATTGCGAGTCTTGGGACACGGGTTTGTATGGAGGAATGGTCTTAACGTTTCCACCCTTTCGCTGTAACATTAATTTCAACTAAATTGAACCTGTCACTACACCTTCCAACCAATGTAACTGATTGCGATTAGAAATATGCTTGATGCTTTTAGGTTATTATTGGGATAAGAAAAGTATTTTATGCTAACGAAAAATACTACTATATTTAATAATAATAGTTAAAATAGATATACAATATCTTAGAAAATAGAACAGATTATAAAACATTGTTGGGCAAAAATTATAACGATTGTAGAAATGCAATAAAACCTGTTCCACAGTACATATATAATTAAATTTATTGACATTTTTCATCAAACTTTCATTAATAATTCATATTTACAAAATCCATAAAATTCTACTTTTAAACTACCAACAATTCACATAGGTAGCCTCCTTGCAGGACAGTATGAGAAAATCCCTCATTTTTGTAACTTACATTCATATGTGAAATGTAAAACGAGCAGGTAAGTCAAAAAAAAAACTTTGACAATACATGTATACCCTTTCCCACCCAGCCAAGAATTATATAATGAATCAATTAATTTAGGTTGACGTGTATGTCTATATAATTAATTTTGTTGACTTGGCTAGAATGATGTTAAATTAAAATAATGGCAAAAGGCTCTATATTTTTCCATATATTTGCAAAATGAAGATATCCAACACGCCGCAAATCATCCAAACATCAACGTAATTCATATGGTGTTAAGGAATACTTAAGAATCGGTCTGACAAATGAGCGGAAAGAGAAATCAGTACCGGAGAAGAAAGAGATAAGAATATTTTCTCTTATGGTAATATACTTTTGCAACAAGAAAATAATGTTTGGAAATACAAACATTAACTAAGAAATAACAAAGACTCTAAATATATTCTCCATATACAGATTAGATTTAAATTTTGAATTAGCAACTAGTTGATGTTTAATACAGTGAAAAAATCAATGTACAGTACCATTACTTAACACTATAGTGGCCGGCGATTTTTTACAAATCGCTATTACTTCTGAAATAATCGCTCTAGATTTAAGATTTTTTTTACTTTGTACATGATTCAATCCAACAAACATAAATTTAAGTACTAGGAAAAAGTTCTCATCGTTTGGTTCAAGAAAAATAATGATTTTTTTATTAAAAATTCGATTTTTTTCGTATTTAAGAAATTAAACTTGAGAATCATTGTAATTATTTTTATTGTAAGCAATTATACACTGTCAAAGAATGAACTGATGTATTATGAGACCCTTGTTCCCGGTTTATTCTCGTAAAAATGTGAATGGTTTTACACAAATGTGTTCACATGGGTGATGTCAAGGGCGCCTATAAGAGTTTATGAAGAATCGTTTTATAAAAAAAGATCCATCACCTAATATAACCATTATTATGAGTTAAATAAATGTGTAAAATGAATTAGCTGTAATAATAAATCATTTACAAACACCGGAAGTTCTCAACATTTTTATATTTACGATTTACCATTAGAAAACATTTTCCACGTTTCCCAATAGTAATTTTAAATTGTTTTATAGTATTTAACTTATGATTTCATATTTTAGAGTAATTTTAGTGTTCAACCTTATTAATATGGCGGCATAATTTATTTATTTTTTAATTACAACAAATCAAAAGTAAAAAAACGTTTGCATTGCTCAGTAAAAGAGCAAGAAAATTCACGCGGGTCGCAAGTTGTGCATTATGGTACTAGAGTATATTAACATTTATATATTTTTTCATATTAACACATTCGCTGCGACATGTGTGTATTAGTATGGTGTATTGACGCCCCAGGGGCGTCTTTAGCAGCGAACGTGTTAAATGATAATAATTCCTGAACAAAGAGGCCGAATGTTGTATATTTTGATATTTTAACAATATTGCATGCCACAGGTTTAATATTACTGCACTATGGTTTTAGTGTCATTGAAAAGTGTATAGTGTATATCCATAAATCAAATATATAATGTAACATTTAAGTATGACGACTTTTAGAAGTGTTCGAAATGTTTCACGATAAGTATTTTTCTCAAATGTCGTTCTTATAATATAAATTCCATGATCACAATGCATGGAATATATCCTATGTCATCTTTTCCGATATTGAATGCAACAGAAATGTGAGCGGCTTTAAACAATAGTACTACCAATGGCGCGATTTGAAGTCATCGGATCTTAACGATGGTTTGACAAATGACGCAAATATGAGCCATCGGCCTGTACAGTGTTAATATAAACAGATATAATACTCACCAACTTACTGTAGTGGTGCTTGCAATATCCACAATACTTAACATTGTCCAGATAGTTGCCAGCTTCTTCGCACAGTAAACCAAAGCTTTGAGCACAGGTAACATGAAATTGTTGTTTGCATCCTGGAATAGATACATCAATCAAATTATGAATATTGAAATGATTTTTTTGTAATGAGTTATCTTTAAAAACACACCGTAAAGTATTGAAATTTAATTTGAATAATTAAGAATAAGAGTGGGATATATCTGATAATCATTACCTGATTTATTGCACTGCATACATGCTCCAACCGATGCACGATTTGTTTTTCCCATCTCTTGACAGATACAGCATACCTGGAACATATTTAATATGGACATACAATAACAATTAACGGAAAAGGGTCGTTTTAAAATACATGGCCACAGACATTCGGTCCCCTATGAATATACACCATCATGTGCTGAAGATATAATCCATTAATGCTTTATCAACTATATTATGAACAACATCACCATAGTAATAAATATATATAAAGCTTACAAGTAATAATTTCAATGTATGCTGCACTTACTTTGTTAAATCTTTCAGGAGGGATAAGTTGTAATATAATTGGTTCCATCGATGTTACATTTCCGAAACGAATTTCGGGTATGTATAGCGCACATACAACATGCGCCCAGCCCCCCGTGTCAGCTCTCTTAAGAGCACCCGCTCGTGATGGACAAAGCTCGCATCGCTAGATTACAAAACATAAACATAAATAATTATTTATCACTAGGCCACCTTGGACACGTTTTGAGTTTAATTAAAAATAATTTTATAAATTATACTAGCATATCACAAATGAAAGCATAATGTTTGACTTACCACTTTAGCTTGGCGGTCCAAGCTTTCACACTTTCTACAAAACCATGGTCCAGTTGGAACAGTAACTATCCCGTAACAAGCTAAAAAAAAAAACGTGTAGAAAGGTAAATAAATATATAGATCAACAAATTTGGGTATTGGCTTTTTATATATCATAAATCTTAAACCAGACAAATGAGCATGTCTGTTTTAAAATAATATCTGTTATTAAAATTATATATCTGTTTGCAATGTGTATCATATATATTTCATTAATATCCATAATTTACTCCGGTCAGGAGCAATTTCATCATCAGGGCGTGGCGATATTGATGTCAAAACGAGCGGCCCGTTGCTTAGTGAAATGGGAACCGATCTCGGAGATTGGTACGCGCTACGTTTAAGACGACTGATAGCTCTGTGACCGTTTTTCAATGTTATGCACCTACTGAAGACGCTGAAGAGCAAATCAAGGACACCTTCTGCAACTCTCTCCACGCGGCACTCTCTGTCATCCCCGAAGAGACCGTGTAATCATAATGGGGGACTACAATGCGAGAGTAGGAGTAAGTGCACTTGGCCCAGCGGTAATGGGGCGACATGGTTTGGGTGTCGCCAATGATAATGGTGAGCGACTAATTGAATTCGCCACTATGAATGAACTCATCATTGGAGGCACCATCGTCCCGCACCGAGATATCCACAAATATACGTGGACTTCTCCCGAGAGACAAACGAGGACACAAATTAACCACTTTCTATACCGTGCCGAGCACCGCAAAGAGCTTACCGACATGCGCACATACCGAGGCGCCAATATCTATAGTGGCCATGAATTGGTCATCGGAAATAATCAGTTGAAACTTAACCGTCCGATGAAACCCCCGACATGCAAGAGAATCGATGTCGAGAAGCTCAGATCCCTTAAGGTACGGGAAAACTTCACGACCACTGTAAGCGAGAGTATTGGTCGACTTTGCGAGCATCAAGCACCTCCATCCGAGTCCATCGAAACAGAACGGTGGATAATTAAGAGTGCAATATCATCGTCTGCTCGCGAAAGCCTCGAAGTCAGAGTACTGATTATCAAGCCCAGGACAGGGTAGTTAAGCGGTCTGCGCAGCGTGACAAACACCGATTCATGGACAAAAGATTGAAGCAGCAGAAGAGGCGGCACGCAGAAATGACACCAGGCAACTCTTCAAAATAAGCCATGAAACCTGCGGCAGACGACCACCAACTCTAGGAGCCATCGCGGCCCCAATGGAGCATTTGAGTCTGACCCAGATAGCATTAAGAAGATCTGGAAGGATCATTTTTGCCAAGTCTTGAACCGCCCGTCCTCATCAGACCCGTTCCATATACCCACTGAAGCCATGCTTGCGAATATCCCCAGAGCAATAGATATATCCGACCTTCCCAACAGATACCGAGATTAAGTGGGCTGTGAGTAAGCTAAAAAACGGAAAAGCTCCAGGGGTGATGATATACACCCAGAATTTATCAAGTATGGCCTAAGCGCAATCCTGCA
>JAGVSQ010014269.1:0-10692 GCA_022683975.1 Rhyacophila evoluta
CCAATATTAGCCAGAGCGGCAGAGTTATCAATAAGACCACGCATAAGTCGAAAATCTCGATAGTATGAAAATGGTATATGAAAAGAAGTCGAGTGAATGTTTATCTGGTAAAAGCTCATTTTGACAGATTTTTTTCATGATAATACGCTTTCAGCCAAATATTTAAGAATGAGAGTAGAGCTTCAATTTTCGATTTTTAAAATCAAATAGCTTTGAGATTCGAGCTCGCAATCTCAAGCTTCAAAACGTAAATCCTAATTTTTTTATTACAATGGAGTTTTATCGTGTAAAATAAAACTTGTATATTGACCTCAGAAAGGGAAAATGATGCAATGCTTAGTTTTTTCAATGTAGCTTTTTTTCGATAATCATAATGTAGATAACTAAATGCACCTTCTATCAAAAATATGTAAGCTGTAAATGTCGAACTAGTTTCTATAGTTTCAAATAGATTAAAAGTGAGTTGGATTTTTTCTGCATATAAACGTCTAATTATTTTCTGCGCCGGTTGTTATCAATTAATATATAAACGTAGCCCTCTGTTTTTTCAAAAAAGGTTGTTTTCGATAATTACAATGTATATAACTTAATGCACAGAAGTTATTCGAGCTGCAAATGCCGAATAAATATTATATTTATAGTTGGTTTTTAAGACTCACAAAAGAAGGAACTGTGAAATTTGCAATCAGGAAAAGATCTGCCTTGACATTAATTTTGTAAGTTTTTCTTAAATAACTTATTAAAATAATATAATATTGTGTAAATAAAACAGCAGTTGAAGTCGTCATGCATCTAAAACTTGTATCTATTTAATATTTGACTTTTTCACACAAAATCATTAAATAAAAAATAAACATAATAAACAAAAAATAAAAATATACGGTTGTATACAATAAAATCTAAATGCGTCTCTGATTGATTCCTATAAAGCCAACAAGAATTGGCGAGTAAGCTCATTCATGGTCTGACAGGACGTGCAAAGTTTTGGGAGCCATCTTGTCCGCGGCACGGAACGGGTTAAATCATAAATGGAACACCATGTTATAAAAGAAATGTTAATATAAATTTTATTCTACACAAAGAACACACAACATTGGATAAATTCATTTAACATATTTCATGGTATAAAACTGTGTAACTATTGTATATTGCGTAGGTTGTATAATATTTGAAAAAATAAAATACCATTTTTATTTTTATGTCTTTTGACGTTGGATACTTGTTCGTGCGTTAACATTGGGTCATAAATGTAAATTTATTACAATCTAAAAGTCGAAATGATTATAATATATTTGATATTACTGACCGTTTATCTAATTCATGTCTTCCATACTGGTCAGAAGACAATATTATTATCAACATTATACTCGAATATAATACAATTTCAATTTTTCATTTTAAAATAAAATAAACATGATAAATTATAATAATTGCAAAATTATTAATAATAATTATAACAATTTTCTCTTTGCCTTTCTATACCCACTACAAAAGGATAGCACATCGACTGAGGAAAAGGAAAAGGACCTAATCCTCAATTTTTTTAAATCACGATGTATATTACTTAAAGCACGTTCTGTCAAAATGATATAAGCTGCAAATACCGAATTAGTATCGCAATTTAGCTTTTAAGTTTAAAAAAAGGACTTTTTAAATTAACGGTCAGGAAAATAGCCTTTACCACATTTATTTTATTAGTTTTTCTTAAATAACTTATTGAAGTAATTAATACCAGATTGGCTAAGTAAAACACCAATTTTAGTCTTCGCGCATTTTAAGGTTGTCTATTTAATATATTTTGAATTTAGCCTTTTATAAACGTTTTTTTGCGCATCTTGTAAAATTTTCTTTGTGTAGATAGCGTAGTTGATAACGTGTGCGACTAGGAATCCGGGGTTCAATTCTACACTTTTCGAATTTTAAAAATCTTAAACTGCAGAACTGGATGCTCGTTGGCTTGGAGATGTAGCATATGAATATGGCATTGTGAATTATACTGCGTAATAAACTGAAAAACTATATAGTATACTTTCAATTTTGGTATATTTCAATAATTTTGTACAGTTTTTTATGGAACATTATTTAAGATACAAACATCGTCTTTTGGCATCCGCAGAATGTGTATTCACAAATAATATTATTATTTTATTTTTTATACATGTTGTAATATTAAAAATTATAAGATTAATACGTTAAAAAATGATATACATATGGTTATAACAAAAATATAAAAAAACATATTAAAGTATAAAAAAGAAAGAATTAAAAAAATGTGTACATATATACAGAAGGAAAAAACGAGTGTCTACCAAGTAAGTTAGGCAGACCCTATTCTGATAATGTATATAATACGTTGTACTGTCTCCGGACTCTTACTTTCTTCGTTTGGCATCTTTGAATCTGAAAGTGGAAATTTATGGTGATTCAATTAATATTTTAGAGATTAGTAGAGATTTAACCATTCAAATTTAGTCAATGTCAATGAAGAAATGTATGTGAAAGTATGTAGTATTAATATGTATGATGTTTGGTTCGAACACGTATTCCCCGGATCACTAGGCGCGCACGCTACTAACTACACTATCGGGAAGACAAGGAGTTAGATGTTTGCCAGATGTATTTAAGAAACTAAAAATAGCCATAAAGATTTTAATCTTACTTTTTTCAGATACGCCAATACTTAAGTATTTTTTTCATATTATTTAAACTGGTATATATTTCTTTATAGACATTTAGATGTATCGTATAAATTCATATTTAACTCTACATTTATGAGTACGCACACAAAACGCGAGGGCATAAAAATAAGCTGCGAAAATGGCATTCCATTCATCTCAGTGTTATTATTTCAGCGTGTTCCATATTTTCCATTGCTCATATACAAACTAACACATTACCAAAGTGGGTTCACATTACATGCTCTTCAAAAAAAAAAACGCTTCGTGCTGACGTTAAGTACACAATAATAATGGCAATAAATAATACTGTATCAAGTCAGGGAATATATGAGTGTTAAAACTTGGATAATGATAAAGAGATACGGTATACAATTTTAAATTGGCCGTATGTAGAAAAAATATAGCTCACTTTGTAGTCTTTTTGAAAAGATAAAAGTCCTTTGTTTTTTTTTTTCAACGTGTTAAAAATATTAAAAATTATTGATTGAAATCATTTATAACACGAAATTTTACATATTTAAATTTTTATACCTTATTCGTTCCTAAAGTAGAGCATATGAATCTACACAGTGTGAAGATATCCACTCCAAAAGTGTAGTGTATGGATCTCCGCAATGTGAAAACGTTTTAATAGATTATTTTTTTTACGAGATTTTTTTATCAGATAATTTCTCAACTAACTAATTAACCTAATAAAACTGATCTAAGCCGCATTCCCCGGATTGCTAGGCGCGCACGCTAACCTCTACGCTATCGGGGAGACTAATTAGACATTTATGATATTAAAAATGGTTAAAAACATTAAAACATGTATATGTACATAAAGTAAAAACAAATAAAACATAAGAATATTATATGCTGGAAATTAAGTGTAGAGCAGTGATTTTCAACTTCTAGACACGGTCCCAAGGGAAGCACCAAAATTTAAAAAAATATATAATGAACGTACCTATATAATTATATCAAATAACAAATAAAAAGTGGCAAGGCGTGATAAAAATAAGGTTTTAAAAAACTGGTGTATAGAATGAATAAAAGACTAAGAGAACAAACAGTATTTATGAACCTCTAGGAGTGAGTTAGATTTATCATTATCCAGATATTGATGTTTTATAATAATAGTTATCTAAGCTTACGCTTAATTTATTATGTTGAAGATACCGTGTTTTTATATTGCAGTTTTCAATATATTCATTTTTTGAGAATATATCTTTGAATTGTGTAGTTTCAAATTGGTCTAGCAGACACGGCAAAAATAATAGTGTTGTGGCTAAAAAATACATATTTATTCTATAATTTAAAATTTAAGGTTACATCTAAGTAAATTCATAATTGGCGCAAAAAGCTTACGTTAAAAGCTTATTCTCTATTTGAATTGTAAAGCAGCATATTCTGAAACACAATTTAGCCCTTCAGTTTTTAAACAACAGACGCGACCAACGAGCTATTTTTAAATTTCAAACAACTCTTTCAAACACGACTTTAACACTTTTTTTTAGATGATTGCGTTTATTTTTGACTGACACGTTTAAAAAATAAAAAAAGTTATTACACTCTCATGTTTTGTCTGTGGTTTTAGAAGTGCCTATCTCAGAAATTAGACATTTTGATGTTATCATAAAGTATTCTAAAATATTTCTTCTTTTGATATAATATTATACTAGAAAACACTCTGTAACTATCTGCCTTACTATCATCAACATACATTATTCAAAGAGTTCCTATGCATTTATGATGTTTATTGTGGATGACAAACAAACAATTATAAATGAATTCCAATGAACAATTGGTATACATATGAATTTGATTATGTACCTCTAGCAGTTGTTTCAATTTTTATCACTTTCAGTTAAAAAAAAATATATAGCATCTATAAATTTTTTTAAACTTGTAATAAAACAGGAGATGACTCTTCGCAAAATGAGCTCCTTATTTGAATAGAAATAGCCGAAGAAACTTTTAATATGGGAAATATCTGGGGCTATACAAAGTAAAAAACAAGTGCCACCTGTTCAATACATGCGTTCTGTCAGTGTTGCTTTACGGCTGCGAAACGTAGCACGTAAACGTAGAAACAAAAGCCCAAAACAACCATATTCTAAACTTTTAGAACAAGTGTTTGTGTTGGATTCTAGGGATGCGGTTGTATGATTTCGTTAGAAACGATAAGAAAAGGAACCATTCAGCCACTTATCACTGACATAGGAAGCTGCAACTCTGAACATAGCTTGGCCACATATTACGAATACCTCAAAAGAGTCTACAATGGACCTGCCTTTTTTTAAAACCAACCGGTTATCGGCGTCCAAAGTTTGCTAAATACTATCTATAGAATTTATTTAGCGGAGTTATGGGATGCAGGTATGGCCTGGAACAGCACAAAAAATTTGTTGGGTGACAAGAATTATTGAAGGCGGCACGTGGTCTACATATGCCCCACTTAAGCAGCAGATATGGAAGAATCATCAAATATTCAATCATTTTTTTCTTTATAATAATGATGGACTATTTTCTAAAATGTTTAAATGATATTAAAATTAAACAAAAGAACTGTTCAGAGTTTTTTTTATGGATCTAATGTGATCACAGAAGAATTACATTTGAAATTTTGCTCGTGAAAAGCAATTTATGTGACAATAAAGATTTTAAAAATATTTTTAAGTCAAAAATATATTCCAAATATACATCTTCAGTGTTTTAAATTTAGTCTTTATAGGAAGAGAGTAGTAGACAGAAAAAACGTTGGCATAAGAATGAAGGTTATAAATTATCTAACATACTTCAAAGATATTTTAAGCTTTGTCATTTTAAGAGATAAAATATCTTGACTATTTTATAATTTATAAGAAATACTGGACTTAAAAAATTCTCGAGATATCTTTATTCAAAAAATAAATTCATAGAAAAAATGACATTATTAAACGTTTTATATAAACGAAAAAAACTCGGTCGATATTGATATATAAATAAATCTTGCTTGTAAGATTTACTGACACGAGTCTAGTGAATTAAATTTTAACTATGAATGACTTCTTTGTATCGTTACTTTCATAAATAATGATGCGTCTATTTGACAGCAAAAAAACAGATGCATTTAACAATAGTTTTTAAAAATATCTCTCTTTCATAGAATATACAAAGGTGTATTAAACACCTATAACATAAATAAATACTCAAACAAGGTATAAAAATATTGGAAATATTTCTTTAAAAACGAATATGTCAACAAAAATAATACATATTATGGTTTTTCTATTTGAAAAATCCAAAATAAAAATAAAAATTGACTGTTTTCAAACTAAAATGCACAAATATAAGTAAAACGTTAGAAGAAGTAATTCGAAACTGATGAGGTAATCAAGTATGAGTAACTGTTATTAAGTTTTATTTTTTCTTACACAACTATCGCTTAAATAATTCAACTTGATTTATTTTTGATGAATTAATTATAATATGTAATAACATTTCGATTATTTGTCTGTCTCCCCGGTAGCGTAGTTGGTAGCGTGCGTGCCTCGCAATCAGAGGAATGCGGTTTGGATTAAATAAAAATAGTCATAAATCAGCAAGAAATAAATTTTGAATCTTGTATATATTAATATAAAATTTTATTTCTCATGTAGCTTAGTTATTAACGTTTAATAAATTTACAAGTTTTATCTTTTTTCCTCAATGTTTTTGCATTTATTTCTTATAAGTTTCTATAAATCAACTAGAATTACAATAACTTGCGCTTAATCGGACACTATTGAAAAAAATACCAATTATTTAAACTTTAAAAACTTAATAAAATTCAATTTGAAGGCATAAATTAATTTAAAACAACAAACAATGATTAACGACTAGAATTAATATACTTAAAACTTATTGAGTCAAATTATTTAACAGTGCTTATTCTCTTATTAAATAAACTTTTCACTATACACAAAGCATTTTGCATAATGATCAAAACTTTGAATACTTTGTAGACAGATTCTTTGACCTGAAGTAATTGGGACAAATAACAAATATAAACTTAATATAAGTGAGTGTTTAGTTTATTGAAAGTTTGCGTCTTGGTGTTGATTTGAAAATAAATGTATGAATGATAAACTTTTACTTTAGAATATGATCAGCCAAGTGAAATAGATTTTTATGATCTCAAATGTATCTAATATGTATAAGAGTGTCTTTGATATTTGATTATTTTTTTTTACCATATTTGCTCCCAAAGTAGATCATATGGATCTCCGCAATATGGAGACATATTGACAGATTTATTTTTCAGAAAATTGCTCAACCTAATGGGCATCCAGTCCTAAGTTTTTTGGTGTTTAAAATCCGACAGATGGGGATTCAAACCCGCATTCCCCGTATTGCTAGGCGCGCACGCTACCGGGGAGACTAAATATAATACATATTAGACTTATATTAGGGTAGATGTTTTATAATATATATTATATCAACTCTGAGAAAATTCATGTGCTACGTCTAGGGCTAGCGATCTAAAAATGGTTATTGAAATGTTACAAATATAAAAAATATTACATCCGAATTTCTCCAATTCGCCCAATACGCGTATCTATTATAGCAAAATACATAATACGATATTTCTGTATATATCCGTATTTTTCAGTCGGCTGGTTTTTTATGTAAGGGTTAAAGACGTCAAAAAGTTTCCTTGAATATTTATTGCTTCCTCCCCTCGAATATTCGAGATGCATTCAATCTCTTTGCGAAAAACGTTTTCCGTGTTACGGGAAAAGTCTATAAGTGAATGTCGCACATGTCACCATACTTGACTTTCCCCATGTTCCTGATATGTCTGCTACATTATATCGTTTCATATATAGACATCTTTTTCGGTCTCACGATAATAATGTATTTGAAATAGAATCATAAATCGATTAGAAGCTTTTTTTTCAGTTGAACTTAAAGCTCGTCGTCATATTTCATATCCACTTTCTTAAAATATACAGCCTCTTTAGAGAAAATAAATTGTACAAAATAAACGTTTTGCAGTTGACAGTTCTAAATAAAAGCCCAGTGATTTATATGTAAATAAAGAATAAAATCACATCAAAATGAATGGGTTTTTTGGCAAATTATCAAAATAAGTGAAATATTCAGCATAAGAAAAAAAAATATTTTAAATAAAATACCATGTTACTGAAATACTGTATTTTCCAATACGAGAAAAACTGTATATAAAAAATGTTAAATATTTTGGCAAGTGAGATTTTCTTCTCAACAAGATTCAATATCATGATGTAAAGCCCTTTTTTCTGATTGCAAGTAAAACTTAAAAAGCAAATTTAAGCACTGATTTAGTATTCTCAGCTTACACCCTTGTGATAGAATGTGTATTAAGTTGTATAAATTGTGAATGTTGAATCAAAATTATTTTCAAAATACTAAGGGTTACGCCGTTTTTCCTTTCTACAGTCGATATGATTCATGCACACACTAGTAAACACTGACCAAAGTTTTGAAATGATGATTCCTGCTATATTTCCGACACTTTGAAAAGCGCTTCACTTTTGTTACATCACGGCATATTATCGCAAAAGTAATGATACATGGCGAATGCTGAAGAAAACAATTAGTTTTATTTAAAAAACAAAACGGCCACACCCTACCGCATACAAATAGTTTTTAATACATTTATAGCATCTCACACACATATGTTGTATTCAAAGCTGCCCAGAGAGAATATCATAGTTTTTACATAGTAATAAGTATTTTTATCCGTATTTTGAAGACGTTTTTAACAGATTATTTTCCATTGAATAATAGACTTGGATCGATTTATCGCTGGAAAACGTCTTTTTTAGTTCTCTTTCCGACCAATATACTTCAATACCACGTATTTGCACAAAACTTAATTATACTGTAAGTCACACTAGTAGCTTTTATAGTAGCCAAAAACATGTTTTACTCTTCAAATGTCACTAAATAATTACGAACTTATTTAGTTCATTGCTCTTTTGGGTGTTTAAAAGGGTGAAAGTATATAATCAAATCAAATAATAATAGACATTTGATCAAATTTAAATGAATTTTGTATAAGTTTTCTTTTCTATTATTTAATCTATATTATCTATTTAATCTTTTTTTTCCGTTATTTTTTCTCTCATTTAAAACGCATGGCGTCTTCCAAGTCATGCCATCATTCCTTAGTTCTGCCAAATACATCCTATAAGTAGTATCCGGTGGTATTTCAGGACGGCAAAAATTTACTGGATTAAATAACAGACAAACAGAGCTCAGATTTTTTGGAGGCATCCACAGTAGGTACATCAGCCAGTTTTAACATGCTGTATGAATTTTAAGATGATATGAAGCCCCCCATTCGTTCTTTTACTTCCATGTTTTTAGTGAAGTCAAACCACCTCTTTAATTTTTCTGATTTCTTATATGTGTAAATTCAGTTTGTACCTTCCTTGTTCCATCCAAGCTTAATTTATTTACGGCATCGATTAATTTTATTGAAGTAGCTTCGAAAGTCTTTACAAAGCCAAAATAATTACTAATCATCCGAGATATTTTTGATAGAAATGCCCGCATTATTACGATACAAACTGTACCATATAGCGAATTGTGCAAAAATCGATTATTCAAAAGCAAAGATTGTATTAAACATATTCTTTGGTAAATTTCATTAAAGATAGATTATGTTAAAACATAATCAAAAAGTTTGCATGCTTGTTGATTACATATAAGTATACCATAATATACAAGGTAAAATCCAAATGCCGACTGTTGAATGCATGCATTTTGACAGTGCTGTTTTACGGTTGCGAAACGTGGCTCTCAACAAAGGTTCAAAACAATTGTATTCTAACTTTGAAAACATGTGCTTGCATCGGACTCTGGAGATACGGTGGTATAACTTTGTTTGAAACGAAGAGAAAAGAGAATATACGATGCAGTCACTTATCACTACTAAAGTGAAGCTGTGACTCTGGCCCTGGGTTGGCCACATATTGCGGATGCCTCAAGAGAATCTGAACCTGGTCTGCTCATTCCTCAAGACAACCGGTTATTGGCATCCCACACAGCCACTAAATACTATTTATATCATATATTCGGTGGAGTAACGGAATTATGTATAACCTGGAAGGACGCAAAACTACTGGAGTGCAACAAAAGTTCTTGGAGGCGGTGCGTGGTGTCCATATGCTTCATTTAGGGAGCGGATATAGAAAAATAGAAGATATATACGTATAATCAAGTGCAAATATTAAATAACGACCAATTTCTCAGTATTTTTTATTTCTATAATTTCTATCTACCTCTGTAACTTAACAATGGACACTGGAAATATTTTCCAGTTTGTCAAATACAAATCTTAGCACATTATAAAAAATCTTAATCATTATTATTCGTAGAATTTTTTTATATTATCAAATAATAATAGTACTGATTTATTCTATCAAGATTTAATAAGAATGAATTTTAATAAAAAAATATAATATAATGTTTTGGTTTTCTGTATTAAACATGTATCACATTTTTCAATATTATCTAATAAAAACAACATCAAATATCGAAATATTTCAATTCACATATTCATCAATTATATTAAATTTCTAAATATGTACAATAAGCATCTACTTAAATGGTATTATGTTTGTACTCGAAAATCTTTCAGAAATTCGATTTGTATCACTGAGAACTTCTACTGTGAATTGTTTGTTTATCAAATGAAGAAATTTTTGATGAAAATTGTTTATTAAATAAACGCAAATTCAATGATAACTTAAAAATATCATTAACTTATTGTATATTTTTTAATCTGAAATATTTATCATATTTGATAAAGTTTATTATATTTTCACCAATAAAATATGTTGCATATAGATTTTGAAAGTGTAACCATTCAAAAAATAATACTTTAATCAATGGTTTAAGTGTTTTAAAAAAGTATATATAAATACATTTTTACTGTCTAATTTAATTAGATTATTTGTCAATTGAAAAACATAGACGAGTCAAATAAATGCCATAGGTTATGAACAAATAAATTGCTAAT
>JAGVSQ010014270.1:0-10692 GCA_022683975.1 Rhyacophila evoluta
ACTTATGCGTGGTCTTATTGATAACTCTGCCGCTCTTGCTAATATTGGTTTGTATATCCCTAACTACCTAAGACAACATCAGCTATTTTTTATTCCTAAATGCAGGACTATCCTGTCAGTAGTCATGCCAATGCGGAGAGAAATGGTGATGCTTAACAAGATTGCCTTGGATATTGATATCTTCCACCTAGGTGAGAGCGAGCTTGGATGGCTGCTTTTTTTATACTTTATCAGAATAGAGTCTGTCTAGCTTACATGGTAGACAATCTCTTTTTCCATCTGTATATATATTAATTTTTTCTTTATTCTTTTTTATATTTTAATATTTTCGTTATAACCATATGTATATCGAGTTTTTAATGTATTAAACTTATAATTAGTAATATTACAATATGTATAAAATCTATATATTTTTTTTTTTTACCATGTTAGCTCATAACGTGGAGCATATGGATCTACACATTGTGAAGACGACTTGACAGATTATTTTTGCAATACAATTACTCAACTCAATGGGCAACCAGTCCTGCATTTTCGGATTTAAAAAAATCCGACATCAGATGGGACTTCGAGCCCGCATTCCCCGGATCGCTAAGCGCGCACGCTACCAACTACGCTACTAAATATTTAAATAGTAATGTTTTTATAACATATTGTCCATTGCTTGGAAATGTAAGAGTATTGTTCATAATTCCGAAGTTGAATTGATACAAGTGAAAGATTTTAACGCTTAAAACGTATCTGCATACAAAAATCAATTCACTAATGAAAGGATTAAAATACTCTATAAATGTATTAGATATATTCAGAATTTAACAATTCATATTTTATTTTCAAATAAGTATAAAAATAATATACGAAAATGTTATTTTTTATCTTTTATTTAATATTATCAGCCTGTCGTTGTAATTAAAGTTTTTGGTACCATAATGATATTAGCAGCTTTTAATGCATAACTAAAAATCAATTAAGTGTTTTATAAGTAAATTGTGATATAAATCAACACGCCGACACTAACGAATTAAATGAAAAAAAAAACTAGACTCAAACGTGGGACCATTTGCAGAGTTCGATAAAAAATGTTCAAATTAGCTACTATAGTCTAACCATTTAATCTAGGCACATAAAAACAATCAATCAGAATTATGGGAAAGCTCAGTATTAAGTTTTTGCGTAACTTTTGGTGTTTTTTGTCTTCCGGAAAAGGCTACGGGTAAAATGTCAGACATAAATAGGTTGATGTTTTTCCGTCTCGCTTTTGCTAGGCATTAAAAGGTGATTTGGAGGCAGTTTCGCGATATTGTCCCTTACGACAGACGTCGGTAAGATTAAATTGACGCGTCTGCGATTTTAACCCTTGCCTCGCGAGAAACAGTATATATTATTTGGGAATGGTCAGCTGAAATCTACCCACATCAAACCAATGGCTCCCAAATTTGTATCAACAAATATTATATATATATTTTAATAATCGAATTGATGATTACTAAAACACCCAATATACCGTTCATAAAATATCCAAAAAACAGTAAAATTATTTCCGTTTTAATATAATTTTTGAAGTGCTTAGTATTTTCTCACAAGTTGTTAGATGTATAATATTTCGTCCCTTTGAAGGTTAAGCTCATTAAGTGCATTATTGACCAAAATTACTTTTTTAATAGATCTACTAATTTTTACAAGGCATATCGTTCGCAAAAATCAGCTTGACGATAGCTATTGTATTATCGGAGGAAAAAACAGAACGGCGTATGCATCTACTATAATAAAAACGGTTTTTTTGTTAGTTGTTCTTCAGAGGGTATTTTAACAATCATTGATTCAAACATTCTTTTTAAATCTTCAAATATCCTTGATTAATTTAAATACTCTGTGAGTCCTGCTTTATCAATCAAGTCATTGATTGTAAGTACGTGTACTTCAGTGTCGAATGTTGCGGGTTCAAGTACCTGGCTGTATCTTGGCCAAGGCTGGATCCTATAACAGGAACAGGAAACAAGTACGAGAACTAGATATGGTAGTCAACCTAAAAATTTACTGAAATCCAGTTGTCTCAAGTTCATTATATATATACATATCAATCTAACTTATTTTACTGTAGAGATCCGTGCAATTACACAATAAAAATCATTTTTTCCAAAAAAAAAAAAAACTCTGCCTGGACACGTTTCGATGTAATTTATATTTTTAAATATGATGTCCAATAGTATTTTGGTCAAATTAAGTAAACATTTATCTATTTGATAAACAATGCTATTTGCTATAGTAAAACTATTTTCTCGTTAATTCGTAAAAAAAATAATAAGTTTTTGATGTTTTTATAAAGTTGTTGGTAAATCAAAATTCATATCATAATATACAAATTATTCTAAGGTTTAATTCAAATTAGAAAAAGTATATTTTAAATAAGAAAACATTATATTTAATTTGATGTTCACTGTATTAAAGCAAAAAGCTCGAGTTCGTTGATTAAAACGTATTTAGATTCCAATGATAACAATTTAAACGTCAGCTTGTTTTGGGACACCTATGTTTTAAGATCATATATTTGTGACAGCAATATATCAAATAGTATGTTCTTCTTTCAAAAGAAGTTGAATATATGTTCCTATGTAAGATAATATTCGATTTCATTTCGTATGACACACGATATTACGTTTGCTAAAAAAACATTGATAGCGAATTCAACTACGGTTTGTTATTAGTCATTCAATCATCTTTGTTTGAAAACAACTGCTCTAGCGATTGCTGAATAAACAGACACAACTTAAAACAAAACAACCTTATACACACACACGGAGAAAATAAAAACGAATACAAACACATAAATATGCACACAGACACACCCTTTTACGTTTTCACATACATATAAATACAATACACGTTAAGCCTAGCTCGTGTTGTCGGTTCAGCTAAACTATCAGGAATTTTAACTTTCCAAAACTTTCATTATATATTTTTTTCGTTTCGTTATATCCAAGCCATATATTAATGTCCTCTACAAAAACGGAAAATATAACATTAATATATATATATTCACAATGAGAAGGATAGATCGACTGTCCTGTAATATACTCTAATATTATTATAATAGTAAGTAAACAAATTAAGTAAATTATAATAGATTGGCTTGTAAAATTTACGACCAGAGAAAATATCTTCACCATTCGATATCGTAGCTAATTGCTTAATCAAACAACAACCGTGGCGGAGCTTTTTATTATCACTAAAATAATCAGTATCCATATTTATGAACAAAATATTGAGAAATTTCTTAGCACACGATCTATTTACTTTTCAATGTGGCGTGAGTATGTTTTTTGATCATTTTAAATATTTTAAGTCAAACACTGGGTTTTTAAATTGAGCTTCCGTGCTGTCGATCTTTCAGTTTACTGGCTAATTTTTTGTGTCGTATTATGATTGTCATTAAATATTTTTTTTTTACCGCATATATTTATTGTTCTCGGTGGCGTAGTTGGTAGCGTGCGCGCCTAGAAATCTGGGGAATGCGGGTACAATTCTCTATCTGTCAGGATTGGATTGACGATTGTATGGCAAACAATTCTCCTCAAAAATAGCCTGTCAAGACGTCTTCATATTGCGGAGATCCATATACTCCTCTTTCGGGGTGGATATATTCAAACTGTGTAGATCCATATGCTTTGCATTAGGAGCGAATATGGTATATAAAAAATATCTTTTGTTATGTTATTTAATTTTAAAATTTCCTGTGTAAAATTGAAAAATAGTTAGTTAGAGCCAAATACTTTAAGGTATGCAATGCATCAATTATTTAGTTTGTTGTTCTGATCTTATAAATAATAAATTTTCTAATTATTTAGTATAATTAATTATGGACGAGATTAAAATTAGCAATTATGTTGTTTTTCAATTTTTATATCAAGAGAACGAATATTTTAAAGTAATTTCTGATACTGCTACATGATTAATATTTGATATATCGTCGCCAATATTGCAGGAATACTATCTTGACTAAGTCAGGTTTTAAAGTATTGTTTTGTTTTTTGCAAGTTTTTATATTATAAGTACATGTTTGCATTAAAACACATGTTTATAAAACATGTACGAATTATGTGCTGAAGCAAAAATGGGCCAATAATACTAGAGATTGCAGAAAATACAACTATAATTTATTAAGTAATTTAAACGAAAAAATTAATATACGTGTTCCTCCAATATTGTCGATGATCTACACTTTTAGGATAGTTACGGATAATTACAAAAATAAATAAATGAAGTTAGTATTTTTGAAAACACAGGACAAAGTCCTGCCTGGATCTTCACATAGGCACTTCTGTCATATATGAATTACATCACTCATACATTCATGTTGTTTGTGTTGTACAAAATACACAAATATAATACATATACATCTTTTAAAGCTAAGGCCTAGGGTAGAAAAAAACTGTTGGATTCTCCGAACATTGAATTTAAATGATTATCAATTTCGAAAAAGGTTTTCATGTTCACTTTATTATTGTTTGCGAAGCAAAAAGGAAAATCTGGAAACAAAATATTTTGTATATAAAAGAAAACTAGTATAAGCTTGTTTTTATAAAAATATTGTTTGTATAAAATATATTGAAAAATAGGTCCCTCAATGAACCTTGTTATTTTGTAAGCTTTTGGCATATTAATAAATTTATTCATAATAACAATCAAATAACGTGGTTATACCACACATACATAATATAATAATGATCCATATAATTTTTTTACAAATTTGATTTTTTTTAGTTGGTTTAGTTTTGTTATAAAAGTAGAATTTATCTTTTTTTGTTCTTTTCTTTATTTTGATGATTGATGATTTTAATACATGAGTTAATACATTAAAATTTAAATAAATACACACTAAAGCTTACTTGATCTTATTTGAAAGCTTAAAAGGCTGAATTTATAAATAATAAATAATCTTGCATTTGTATCTATTGGCGGTATAAATTTGTCATCACTTTAAGATAAAAAAATTACAAATTCTAAATAACATGCACCATTTAAATGAAGGAAGGAATTAAAAAAACATTATTATTTTTCAGCGAAAAAGTTCAGCGAATTATTTTTTGTTTATTTATTATAATCGTAATGGTACTATTTATTTATATAAACTAAGTATTGTGTATGAATAGATGATAATTAATAGTCGTTGTATCATCACCAAGGATTTTTGTGATATATAGAGATCTTAAAAGCTTTGATTAAGGAAATCGATAGCTTTCCGTTTACCATGTGGTACTACATCTCTACGCCGAGGGTGAGATATAATTTACTATAGCGTAAAACACTAAGTATATTATTATGTACATATATTCTAAAGTGCGGTGTTAAAAAGGTCTCCCTTAATTTCCTTTCCAGGGGAAGCGGTCGAAAGTTTAAAGTTTGTTTAAACTGCTTTGCTTTTGTATTTGAACGAATCCTGAGCTGTTAATAATACTAAATGCTGCATAGACAGACATCATTTGCATTGGGTTAAAAACAGTTGAGAACTACACTTAGCAACTTCTCTTTGTAATAAATCAATACATAATGGAGTATACTGTGTATATATATATGATAACATCTACACACCAAATTTCTTCGACTCTACGTTTTATCTATATTTTTATAACTTATAATAAAATCAACGTTAATATGCTAACACTAAAGATGCAATGATACGTGATTTATTCATTGTATATACTGCCAAACTTTATTTAATTGATACTACTTAATGGAGATAATAATGTCTTTCTAGACACTTATTGAAAGGAAAAAATATATTTAATATATTTTGATTTTAAAAAAATGTCTGGAGATTTTTTTCTCTGTATACATTGACCATTTTCTTTCATTCTCTTGAATAAATTGTAATGATGGCAACATAATATAACCGTATTTGACGCAATACGAAGGCAAAGAATAAATATTATTTAAATTTCAAGCGTTAGATTATTTGTTGTTTGAGTTTGTGATGATTTGAAAGCAATGTTATGTTTGGTAATTCTAATAAAAATCAGGATTAATTTTTCTTTAATGTTCATATATCCCGTTTCTTAAAAAGTACTACATACCAAGGATAGTTATTGTATAAGGTTGTTAAAAAACTAAAAGTTTCTATAAACAGAATTATTCGTAATATAGAGCTTACTTTATTTTATTTCCTATGTTTGGTTTATAACTGTATGACATAATCGTTAAATAATGACATTGTTATATGCTTTAATCAAATTACTTTTAATCAAAAACTATTGTGAACATCAAGGAGCTTTCATGAAAACTTGTTACAAAATTTACCCCAAAGCTAAAAATAAAAGCTATATTCTCTCGTAGAGCAAAGAGTTCAATTTTTCCAGCAGCCAGTAAAGAAAATCGCACCCCCGGGATGGCTGTATCGATGAGACCAACTTAGTGCAATCTCGTTTATTCTATCTTGTTACTTTAACATCAGTGGAATTTTTTCTCGTTCTAATAAAAGATAATGAATTTGAGAAAATATTTCGTAATATCTTTTTGGGAGCTTCTTCTCGAAATTAATTTTGAAAGCTATAATATGAAATTAAAAACCAAGTACAATGGGAAAATATTTATAATATTTACTTGGTGGTTAACTTGATGAGTTTGTGAGTTACTTTCGACTGAAGGTTTTGCTTTCAGCTCCAGTGTTTGGAATAATAAGCCCCGATGTACTATATTTTCAAATGTAGTGATAATGTTATTTAAAAATTGACTGACAATTGTAGAAACCTAGTAGTCAAGAATTAAGCCCACGCACTTTGGTACTGGAGGTTGTAGGTTCGAATATCATAGTCGTTGAGTATTTTGTCAAATTTAAATACAATTAGAAGTATCTATTTTTTTAAAACCTTGTGCAAAGTTAATACAACGTGTAACGTACAATAATTTATAAAATACATTTTATAGATCCAATCGACTAGATGTAAGAAATAAGAATGAACATATAATGGCTTAACATTACCTCCTATGCTTCTTGAGTTGATCGATTAGTTAACAAAGAATGCTCATCAGATAAATACGTGAAAAATTGAATACTATATCTTGATAATAATTTAACTATCAAAATAACTATTTGAAATCTTTCTCTATCAATTTTTAAAACCATTCAATTTCCATTTCCCGGAACACGATAATAATTGCGTGACCATATCCATATTCTAGTATTTTTAATTGTGTAGTGAAATCATTTATTTAGTAAGGATTTTTTTATGAAATAGGTAAAAACAAATGAATTAAAAAATAGACACATTTAAAATTTTATACGCCTATTTAATTTATTTTGTGGTGTATTAGGTGAACGACCATTCGTTAGAAATTTTTGAGAGTTTGAGTACCTTAACTTTATAAAATTATGTCATAATAGTTAACTGATATTAAACAAAATATATATTTGCTTTGCTTTTCGTAGAGTTTTTTTAACAAGAAGCTTTTACGAGTCAATGAAAAGTTAATTAAAATAGTGTTTTAAATTCTACAGGGAAAATTCGCTATGCTATGAAGTTCTTATTCAAGCTGTATACATAACGTGTAGTTTTTAATACAGTTGGATTGTTAACAATCTTCTTCTTGAAGCGGAGTAAAAACTAAATTGGTTTATTAAAAAAAGAACCAACCCACATCATGGTAGCCCTAAATGAATTAGCTTTTTTCAATTAAGTTGAAATAATTGTTTTTAAAACTAACTTTAAAACTACTTGGTAAATGGCTTATTCTAGGAATTACTCAAAATTTACCAACTACAGAATATTCCATATCATTAAAGAATTGGATTATATCTTTTCAAGTATATGACTATAGTAACCTCTTCTTCAAATACATCCTGTTAATGATACTTGAAAGTCTTTTCAAACTACCAATGAACTTCACAGATTTAACCAAAAAGCAAGGAGGAGTAAGTATCGAAAGGTTTAGACACCTATCAATCACACAAGCAGTCTTGTATATTTAAAAATCCTTAACAATTTTTGTATTACATCCCTTGTGGCAAATTACTATGTAATGATTAATATTTTTGACTGATGGTGCTTGATGTAAATTGATTTTGAATTCTAAATTATTTAAAACTGCTAAATTTCCATATATGAGATCACTGTTAGTGACTCGCGTTTCACCTTTCGGCATCTTCAGGCTATATTATATGTGGGCACCGAGCAAACATATAACATACTAAGAGTATAACATACTTAGTATGTTATATGTTTGCTCACTGAATTTACTATGTGATGCATCTCCTATTGTAAAGGTATATGTATTGATTGTATTAAGTATTTTTTTCATAACATGTTTGCTTCTAAAGTGAACCATATGGATCTACACAGTGTGAAAATATCCTCTCCAAAAGTGGAATATATGGATCTTCTAAATGTGAAAAAGTCTTGACAGATTATTTTTCACTAGGATTGTATGTCATACAATTTCTCAAACGAATAAATACCCAATCCAGTTCCGTTTTTTAGATTTTAAAAATCCTTCAAATGCGGAATCGAGCTTGTATTCTCCGGATTGCTAGGCGCGCACGCTACCAACTACGCTACCAGGGAGACAAAAGTAATTTTACTGATCTTATATAAGCTGGTATAATCTGTATACATACCAAGGTATTGTATATAATTTAGAGACATTTCTAATTGCTTTTTTTATTTAAATAATTAAATTTTAGTTTTATCGTTGAAATTGAATAAAATGTATTACTGAATCTCTTAATTTTTAAGTAAACTAAATTTAAGATGATAAAAACGTCTTTTCATACAATTAATTTCAACAACGACGTAACAAATAAAAAAATGCTGAAAAAAATCTGTTGTAGGTAGCTGATTTTTTTCAGATGTGCATATTATCTATAGATGGCAGAAATCTTAATTCAAAGTGCATTTTATGCAAAAAAAGGACTCCGTGTCGCTTGAGACCAAAAGGAATACTTTATTTATGACTACATTAAGTGGAAAGTTTGTTTCAGAGATTTCCACAAAAATTTTCCTTCGGTTTTTTATCCATTGCAACATTGCTCACAGGAAGAAAATGCATTTTCTATGTAAATACATTGAGAATTAGTCAACTTAGCTTTCTCTACAATTTTATTGAATTTTTTTGCAGTTATATTTTATCAACATCATCTTTCAAGCTTAATATCTTTTTATAATTATTCATTTATAATCTGATTTTTTTCAATACAATTACGTATAAAAACCCACTTAAAATATACCTTCCAATTTTATATGATTGTATTTAATATATTGCATTTTTCATAATATATTAACATAGACTGTTACACTAGTTGACCTTAGTTATCGCCAATTTTTTCTCTGGAATTTTTTCACTATTATTAATGTAAATTTCCACAAGTTGTTTGATTTTATACTTCTCCATAATGTAACCTCAACGTTTAGTATTAAAGCAAAGAAATAAAAATATCTTCTTTGGTCTCGCCGCGAAAAACAACTTTAAAATGTCAACTCATATTCATTATTATGTATATGCTGTAATATCGTAAAACCTAAAATGTTGTTTAAATTAACATACCTATATTTTAAACGTTAATATATATTTTTGTTTTTTCATAGTGTTTCACTTCATGAATAGAGCATATGGATCAATACAATGTTAAGAAAACCACTCTTAAATAAAGAATATGGATTCGAGATAAATATTTGTTTTATATTATGTTACTGTCTTTTTGGTAACCAATTGATAAATTTCACAAGCTCCCGTATCTAAATTTACGTGTGCAACTCGCGTATGAAAATTCGCTTAAATAATTTAATATTATTTTAAAATACAAAACATGAATCTGCAGTAACTCTGAGCTTTTTCTCTGAAAAATAGTGTCACACATATGTAACATATCATAGTTTAACCAATCAAGCAAAATAAGAAAATTAAACGCTCGCGTTTTGGAGATTTGCGTAGTTCACATTTTTGAACATGGTTAAAAAAGCGTACAGATTTTACTATAATAATGATAAAACTTAGATGGTATCAAATAAGAAACCTCATTAGGAATTTATGACAAATATTCTGAGTATTTTGATAATGTTTTTACTATCAGTATTCTGAGTTCTAAACCTCACTTCACTCTCAGTTGCTGTAGCAAAAATTAATTTCATATCGAAATATAACAAAATAAAACTAAAATTAATAATTATACATGAAATTATTATAAAAGGCCAAGTTCAGTTAATTAAATGGAAAAATTATTGAATCTATAACCAAATTTGAACCGGTAATTATTAATTCATTTCATACTAATTGGAAAATATCTACACAAACAACAACATTAGCGTGAATTTTAATGAACCGCAAAATATTCATAAGTAATTTATTAAATTCGAAATTAATTAGTTCCAATATTAGTTTTTAAATTTGACTGTATCATAAATACATTATAAAAATAAATGAAATTATACGGAAAATAAAATTGTGAAAGGTGTGTGTGAGATTTAATCCTGGGGACTGGATTTACTGGATTTTCTTTGGTAAATCTAAAATTTAGATGTGAGTGGCTAATGAGTTAAGCAATTACATGAAAAAAAATGTTTTTAATATTAACACTACAGAGATCCATAGACTTTATTCTGATCTGGATATTTTCATTATATTGATTACCATATTGATAGTGATCTATTTTTTTTATTTACTTTATACATGTTGTAATATCACAAATTATAAGTTTAATACGTT
>JAGVSQ010014271.1:0-10692 GCA_022683975.1 Rhyacophila evoluta
TAGTGTGGTAGTTAGTACAATATTCGCTACTTACTTCGTACATGATAACTATGCGAGTTTTGTCGGAAGCTATTTTGGTTGTGATAACATTATCGTGTTCATTGTTACTAATGTCCTGCGTTACCTTTAGATAACTAATTACGTTATATATAAAAGATCTATGAGTTTAGAGTTTAAATGACGACATAATAATGGGTTAGATGTATAAGTTTATAATTATAGTTTGGATAGTAATTGTGATACAACCAAAATAGCTATTGATAATTAAAACGGGTATTCATATAGTTTAACAAAATTGAGAATTAAATACCTCTTATTGAAACGTTCAATTTTAATGTATAAGGCCGAAGCTGCGATAGATGCCACGGTGGCAGAGGGTCGGCAACACAGATGCAAAATAGCTATAAATAGGTGAGTTAGCAAGTGAACAAGATCGGCAGCGTGACCATACGCTCACATTTACTCACTTTATCACTCACCTATTTATAGCTATTTTGAATATGTTTTGGTGACGCTCTACTGCTGTCGCTTTCCCACCGTGGCATCTATCGTAGCCTCGGCTTAAGGTTTGAGTATTTGAGTCAATTGATGCATATGAATAAATATCACTTATTACAACAGAGGCTTGCTTAACAGTTGATATTGGCTATTTAACGTATCTTTACACTGAAATTAGTTAGAACTTGCTGGTTTATAAATCTTTGTAAATTATTTTAATTGAAATACATAATTCGTAAAAATAACTTTCTTGTAGCATTAATATTAGTAATATATCAAGGTAGGTTATTTCATTTTCCAGACAGTATAAAGCTTATCTTTGATATACTTATTAAGCTATTAAGAATCATTAGCCTAAAAGAGCTTTTTCCAACAGTTTTAAATCCAACGTTTGTGGGAATCGAACCCACAATATCTGGCTCCGAAGCGTGCTCAATATTCTTTTGATTCAACTTATAGCTGTAAACAATGAGCTTATAGTCGTGAATAGGTGGTTTACTTTCAAATAAAATTCATGAAGGACATTTATTTTTTTAACCATGTCCGTTTTGAATATAGAGCACCTTATGTATCTATGCTGTGTGAACTTGTGACCAACTATTTTAACGATAATTGATTCTCAGACAATTATTTAATCTACTGATGACCCATTTCTGTATATTTTTCTCGCAGTTCTGTAAAATTCATTTATAATTACGGACGTTGAACCGACCACCAATCGTGACATCGTTACGACAAAAACAATTTGTCAAGAATATCTATACGCGGATGTTATATAATTAGTTATAAATCATATAAAAAAATAGATCACATCTGTACAATACGATACACACAAAACAAATGTCAAGAAACTTCTATATTGAAACCTTTATTTTATAGTATGAATGACAACATGCAGTTGATAACTTGGAAAGAATGAAATATGTTAGAGTAATGAAAGACGGTATGTTTCAAAGCTGAGCAGATAGTTTGAAAAGCATGTTTTCACTGCGTAAATTTAAATTCCTAGAAATTCTCGATTTATTTATTTTATACATGTTGTAATATTACAAATTATAAGTTTAATACATTATCAATACGATAAACATAAGGTTATAACAAAAATATTTAAAGCATATTGAAATATAACAAAGGATAAAGAAAGAATTAAGGAAGGAAGAAAAGAGTGTCTACCAAGTAAGTTAGATAGACCCTATTTTGATAATGTATATATATTAGCATCCATCTAAGCTCACTCTCTTCTTGTTAGAAGATATCAATATCCGAGGCAATCTCGTTAAACATCACAACTGCACTCCGCATTGGCATGACTACAGGCAGGATAGTCTTGCATTTAAGAATGAAAACAGCTGATGTTTTAGTTGTTATCAGGGACATACAGACCAACATCAGCCAGAGCGGCAGACTTATCAATAAGACCACGCATAAGTCGAAATTAGAAAGAGATTACATAAGAAGAATAACTTATTTATGATAACTATTTTGAATTCGATATCAAGCCAAAAAGATGAAGGCTATTTTAAAAAATATGATCGTTAGGAGTGTTGGAGGATATCTGAAAAATAAACAAAATACAGTAAGGTATTGAGCGTATCATTTTATTTACATTTTTTTGCAGAAGGAGAAATATTGGCAGCCAATAACAACTGGCAATTGAAGCGAAACAGACTAAAAATAAAAACTTTTCCCAATTCAATGGACGTGATTTACGACGTTACTTATTATTGACTTATTATAAGGCATAAACCGTCTTGCAATGACTTATGTGAACTTGTTATTCCAATGTTTAATTCATTACGCACATACAAGGCTAGATTTATTTTAGATAAACACTTGTGAAAGTTTTAGCTAGAATTAAACCGCTCGGAAAAATATGTCAAAACGCATCATAGCAATATCTTTGAAATAAGGTCGTAAAGTTTATAGTTTCCGGTTTGGATTTATTATCAAAAAGCTACTCGTAAAAGCTCCGTGTAATGATGTCGAGTGTTTTGATAGAACTTTACGTAAGCTTTCGCTGCTGTTGAAATAAAATCTTATCGTGTTGCGACATGGATGTTAAAAAAGCTCATTTATGACGTTTGTACGGTTAATTCTTGGAATATTTGACGCTTTGAATATCCAATAACAAAAAATACTTTCATTATGTAAATATTTTAATGGTGCTTTTACTCGCGGAGAAAAACTGTTATATTTTATGAGACAGTTTTTGTGAATCCATTTTCAAGGTTTATGGTGTTTTTAATGCGAATTTTATTATTCCATTCATTTATATCCTACTATCTTCCATACTAAAATTCCGTATTTTTAAATTGAATGTGACAATTATAATGATATCAAATTCGGTTATTGTTAAAACTTGGAAGTTAAAAACAAATGTGTTTTTAAAGAGCCGTGTACTTTATCCAGAAAATAGCATTTTGTACAATTTCACGGCTGTGAACCTGTTTCTTAGAATGTCAAAGATAACATATTGACATATATAATACAATTAAACTATTTTTAATATTTACTATCTAATTACACCTCATTTTTCTCTAGTCAACAGTATTTCCAATGGAGCATTTGTATACAATAGCTCCAAGAATCTCTACTAACCGTCAAACGAATACTTGCTTACGCAATGCAAGTATCATTGAAGTTTACAAAATACTTATTGTATACAAACCTCCATCGTTTTCCAAGACGTCAGCATCTCACTAGTTAGCACAATAGACAGATATTGAAGGCTAAATAGATAGATATTGAAGGCTAGTGCAAGACATCCTATGTCATATCACATAATATGTCTATACTTCAGCGCCATCCTATGTGCCTCTGTCATGGAAAACCTCAAAAGAAATTAATACTTAAACATCTGCTTTAAATATATATTCTGTTTTCATTTATTGTGATCATTAAAATACGACGACTAATAAGATTTTAATGTGATTAACGCGGATAAAATTATGTTGGATCAGGTTAGATTACATTCTTATAAAACTAATTGTTTTAATATATTCTACGTTATATTATGATGTCAAAATTAGGTTTATTAATCGGTTTTGCCATTGCGATAAACTCATTAATTATTCAAATTAACTTTATTTATCCCTCTATTACAAATTTATTTCGATATGTGTTATTTTTTAATTCCAATGTTGTAAATAGTTTTAGTCTCGTATTTATCAGTGTTGGCTTTAAAAGTTAGTAGCATGATTGACTTATAAATGGCAGTCATAATAACGTGTGAAAAATTTACCTTATCACAGTTATTGCGACAGACATACACACATATGTATATTGTGATTTATAGTATGGATATAAACATGATACAATATTTTTTGGATTTTAGAAAAATAAATTCGAGATACATTTTATACGAATTCATTATTGAATACATTTTCGTATGCCGATAGCTCAGTTTTTACGACTGTATAAAATGTATACAGAATCAAAATTTTCTTATTTATTGCATTTTCTGTATTGTAAAATGACTCATAAAAATTGTATAGCTGACATTAATGCATATATTGAATTACTATTTTACATAATAGAATCTTGTTTGAAAGTCTGTGTGTCATAAAATCGACTTTATGAATAGGAAATATGTGCTTTTGTCAATAACAATCAATTCGAACCACGACCAATTTTACGGTGGTGCAATAAAACTTAAAGCCATGTCTATATGATTATATTTGCATACATCAATTGGACACTCAATATCAATCCTCAAAAATACTATGAAAATATATTTTAATTTATTTTGTATTTTTTTTTTATTCTTTCCGGTAGCGTAGAGGTTGGCATATGCGCGTCGCTAACCAGAAAGTGTGGGTTTGATTTCTACATCTGTTAGATTTTTTTTAAATCCAAAAATGCAGGACTAGGATACTCATTGGGTTAAGGTATCGTCCGTCGAACAATTATCGTGAAAAAAGTTATTTGTCAAGGCATGTGTTCCTATTACGGAGATTCATATACTTTTAGAGTGGATATCTTTACACTGTGTAGATCCATATGCTACACTTTGGAAACAAGCATGGGATAGGGAAAAAACATTGAAAAAGCCTAAAACGATGTATTTATATAACACGATCTCTAGGTAGCCGATTGAAGTGGGTGTACTTTAAAGCTGACTGTTGGTGATTCGAAACTTACGGCTGAAAGCTTTTTAGTGAATGTTTAAATATGTATGGCTCGATGTCTATTATGTTGGTCTATTGGTTGAATAAATAATGAGTAAAGATAAGTTTCACATTATATTTGGAAAACTAGTATACTCCGTTTTCCGGAGAGGACATTTCCACAGTGTGGAAGTAAATTACTTAAAATTTATGATTAAATGTTAAATACGATTAATATTTAATTAACACTATATCAGCTCCGGAAGTGGATGATATAGATCAACACAGTGTGAAGATATCGAAATATGGAGTATATGGATTTTTGCAATGTAAGCACATGTCCTGACGGATTTTTTCCACGATAATTGTTTAACAGCAAATTGTTGAAATCATTGGGTGCCTGGTACTGCATTTCTGGATCTTTTTAAATTCACCAGATGTCGAAATCGAACCTGAAACTTTCAAGATGCAAAACACGCACGCTAGTTTAGCAAATAAAAGGCAAAATAATCTCTTGCCTATTATGTTTATGTACAAAACCAACCATGTAATGAAGTTATATTATATTTTTCTTTCAAAAAAAAACTTTTGCGTTAATTAATACGGGGGAACGCATTGATTAATCAACCTAAAGTATGTCCACAAACTTCAAAATGTAAAGCGCATATCTATAAAGCCAAGCGTGTGATTTTTATAGAAAAAGTTGAATGTTACCGACGAGCACAAAAATGTGCGCACCGCCGCAACAGACAGTTTCTGAAACGCACAAATTTGTGCACACCGTAAACAATGTGTTAAAGCAAATAAATGATAAAAGAGATGTTTAATGATAAGTTTTTTAGAAAGAAAAATATTTTCACTTATGCGGGGGGACCCAGTAATTATTTTCATAATTAATCTCATTATATATGATGTATTATAATTGATTATATTAGTATCGATACATAATATACCTGAGCCATCAGGTGATTAGAAGTTGAATAAAAATAAAATGGTATTTATTACAATGGTATTTGTCTCCAGATAGTATCTTTATGTAAGCAGTGGCACAAGTAACTTGAACAACATTTGCTATAATGTTTTAAGCTTTAGCATAATGAGACATTAAATTTATCAGCTTAAATACTTAAACGATACAACGTTCTAACTTATATTGAATAAAAGTGTATTAAAATCTTGCTAAAAAAAATTGTGTAAATAGATGAATCGAATTGTTTTTATCTGTTAATCAATGCCTATTCAAAAGAGCTTTGAATACACTAAAGCTTTATTTGACTTTTAGGAAATTAAAAACTCTGTTGGAAAATTCACAAAGTCTTTTTACCGTACCACTTAAGTGAAAATTGCTTACGGACGTGATAACACGAACTAATAGAAGCACACGCTATATAAAAGTACAAATCGCATGTGCATTTAGTCCCGCTATTTTTAGAAGACATGATCGCTAAGTGAAGTAAAATTCAATTGATTTTTTATATATTGAAAATAATACATAATCTTTTGAACTAAATATATATTATCTACTAGATGTGTATAGGATCCACTCGCCCTGTTCTTACTTAAACTATCGAGAAGCTTTGATATTGAGAAGCGATCTATTTTATTTGACGAGAATGTTCCGGGAGTAAATATAAATTAAGCAATAGTTATATTGCCACGTGTAGACATCTATTTAAATATTCCTACTCGGCCAAGTAATTATATGAAGAGATCTCCACGTTTGGTATACGAAAATTCAAATCTTTTAAAACCATCGGAATTCTAATTTGGACCAACTTGAATAATTTCTCCCGATACTAAAATATCATCTGTGTATGTATTTGAACATATAGCAATTTTAATCGTATATATACCACGTTCACTTTCAAATTAAAGCATATGGTTCTACACAGTGCAAAGATATCCATTCCGAAAGTAGATTATATGGATCTCCGCAATATGAAGAAGGCTTGAGAGATTAAATTTATTAATTGTATAGATGCACCAATATAAATTTTCCGTTTTGCGAGGGAACTGTAAATTAAAAGCTTCGTAGTCGTTTTTGATTTTAGTTTGGCATCGCGCTTAGTTTCAAATTTAACCGGCAGACGGTTTATTTTGGTATCCTAAATTTACGGTTATTGTTTATTTCTAATGGAATTACAGTCACACAATTTTATTTCACACATTCTTTAAATTATTTTTCTAATTAATAGATCAATCTGTTTTTGAATTTAGCTAATACCGATCTTATACCAGTATATTTTTATATTACGAAAATTGACTTACAGATTTAAATGAATTTTAAAAATTCAAACGCTTATTCTCTAATATAGTATACATTATCTTTTCATAATATGTTTATAACTCATAGAAGAAATCCTATCATTTGTCTTTGTTAAAATTACAGTCTCGACAATTTGAGAGTCATAACTGCCAAGTCATTACGTCTGCTTATAATAAAAGCTCTCAGTTAACAAAGCCTAGTTAATCACCCACACTCTACTGTACGCCAATATTGATTAAGTATAGCTGTCCCTAAGGCACACCACGTTCGTTACGTTACGATATACTCCTGAAAATGGACTTTAAAAAGTGGCAGATAGTGAAGGAGAAAGTATTCGATCTTAAACTCTATGGATTTTCTTCAATTTGACATATTTACAGTCGGCAACTCGATCCAGGCAGCATACAGTTGACCTCTTTCAGAAGCTCTTAGAATTGATGCACATTAGTTTATTCTGATTCTTACTCAGGCGTATATTGCACAGATATAACTAACTCTATATTCTGATCTCATTTTACTGATTTATAACTGAATTTTCATATCGACTATGAAAAGAAAAAGGATGTGAGCTGCAAATACCGACGTATCTATGTTAAGCTTTTAAGCTTGAAAAGAGGATGGCCTGCTAAATTCGCGACCAGAAAAAAAAGACAATTTTATTGATTCCTCTTAAATTAGTTATTAATTTAGTATTATATTGAGTGAATAAAGTGCCAGTTTTAGCTTTTGTCCACTTTACGGTTGTCTATTCAATATTTTGACTTCACCCCGAAATCGTTAAATATACGTATTTTTCCCTTCTATAATTATGTTGTTACGTTTTTTTTCTTTCCACTGTCGATAAAAGTTCATACAAATCAATTTGATAGTATGCAGCTCGCACTACAGTTATTTTTAATTCAGATTAATTTTCAACGTAAGACATTTAAAAAAAACTTTATTTGAACAAAAGAAGGTTATTAAATCCATACGTAGATATAAATCTATGAATAGATATAAATATATAAAACAGTGGCTCTTAACCGCTGCACCACGAGCTTGTTCCAAGTGCACCGCGAAAAAAATCATCAGACCAAACAAAATTTTTACCGTATTTATTTTTTTTAAAAGAAGAAGAATTGAGAGTAGCTATATTAAATATTCGACCTAATATTTTTGAAATCTGCAAAATCCGACAACCTCAGGTATCATATTAATCGATTTTTACATAAATTCCATTTTGTTAAAGGTAATTTTATTTAAAGTTTTTTTCCGTATTTGTATATATCTTTTATTTCATTATTTCTTCTTTAATTGTTATGTAATTTGTTTGATTTGTAATAAAAATTATGTCCTAATATGTTTTTGACCGTTGAATTCTGGTGCACGGCTATTTTTTCTCATGATCGAAAGTGCACGGCGACTTCGAAAGGGCTAAGACCACTGATATAAAATAACCAATGCCTCATCAGTATCATATATAGGTGGTAAAGTTGGTCGGTTAGTGGCTTTGGTGCCAATGTCCCTTGGTAAAATTCCGTAACTTCATTAACAAAAACTCCAAAGTGAAAAATTCCACGATTTATTTTATTATCACTTTACGCGAGATACTAAGTACGAAAGTAGATATTTTAAAATATTGCAAAACCTAAAAAACAACGAGAAAACAAAAATTCTAGACGAATATAAGAAAAAAGTAGAGCGCCGTGGGAAAATCTTAATAAAGACGCCGAAGTTTGGGAACTATTAGGTTAAATGGTTTGCTAGTATTCAGTTAATCAACATAAGTCTCCACACTATGGAGATCCGAATACTCCACAATCGGGACTGACATGATTCAGTGGAACCTCTATAATTTGAATCTGAAAAGAAGAACTAAAAAAATCTAAGTAAGGAAGTATTCTAAAAGCTTTTGTATTTTTGTTTCATCATCAATAACCAACTCTAGCTGTTAGAAGTTGTAAAACTACGTATTAAAAAATATTATATTATATTAAAAATAACATAAAGGATAAATTAATATTTCGAAACATTGGATAATAAATGTTTTGAAGCTTAAAACGAATTTTTTTTCGACATATAGAGGATTATGTTTTATCGAGATTATACATCATAGAGATTTATACTATTAACAATATTACGATAATTGAAAGTAAAAAAATATGTATTCAAAAACGCACTGACCTTTCTAAGCGATAGACAAATAGAACTAGATTCTAGGAGAGCTTTTGTTAAGAATAAAGCCTTAGCTTGATAACCATAGTCATATAATGTGGAATTTAAATCGTATTAAATGGGATTAGTTCAGAACTATAACATGGATAGATATTATGTTAGAGGTGCATGTATGGCTTATAATGATATAGTAAAGCGGTATTCAAAGTGTTTTTCGCGGTCCACTAACAGCTCCCCAGGCATTCTCAATTTGACGACTTCAGGAAATTTTGAAATCATAAATTATCAAATAAAAATATTTTCAAAACTGATGCATGTACCATACAAACATAATAGTGCAATCACGTTACTGAATAATTAGGCACTACATGAGTTTTAAATATTTTTTGTTAATAGCTTTTTGAATTGACTGCGACATTTGATGAAATGGACCAGTTCGTTAGATACGTAATAGAATATCGTATCAATCGAAAAAGCTATCAACATTTTTTTTTTATCAATATGAAAAGAGAAAAGGGACGTAACCGTAATAATCGCAATGAATATAACCTAATATACGTCCTGTCAAAAGAATGTAAGATGCAAATGCAGAATTATTATCTAAATTTAGCTTTAAGGTTTTAAAAAGAGAGCCTGGGGAGCTTGTGAACAGTAAAATGGACTTTAACTACTATTTCATTGGTTTTTCTTTAATAACTTAATAAATTAATATCAGACTGGATAAATAAAACACCAGTTTAAGTGTTTGTGCCTCCTGTAAAAAAAAATCTGCGTGGGTAATATCCCTTTTCCTTTCCACAATCGATATACGTAGTTAAATTCGTTTATTCGGTCATAATGACAGCGGGTACAGTTAACGAGTTGACATTTTTATAAACGTATTCGTCGGATATAATTTGAGAATCACTGAAATTACATATCACACACGCTGTGTATTTCTCCAAAACAATCTTATCAGCTGTATGTGTGTACTTAGTCTTGCTATAAAGTCTTTTGTTTTGCTTTATAAATTATTCGTCTTGAGGAATAATTATATTGTACCTTCATACGTGTGTTACGCCGCACCTCACTGGAATCAGCTGGAATTAATGAGGTTTGTGCAAATTCATTGTTTGTGCCAACTCTGGGTAATTTTATAAATCACACAGTCTACAAATAAATAACAAATATTAAAGTTAGTATCATCTCTGGATAACAAAGGATAAAGCTAAGTTGTTTGTCAATATATTCAATTTCTTATACTTGAAAAGGAAAAATCCATAGATTTGTTGTATTTATTTTTAATTTTACTATATTATCTGCTCTGCAACTGTAATATCCGTATACATGGTATGAAGAAGTCCACTCAACAAATTGAGTATATAAATCTCTGCAGTGAGAAGATATTTGCAGATGAATATTTTATGGGACGTGTCAGTAACATGTGGCCGACGGGTTATGAAAAACACGGGTTCGAATCTCGTAACCAATTTTTGTGAAAAATAATTTGTCAAGACATGTCCATAAATTACGAAAATCCTTTTCCATGACATCTGCGCATAAGACAAACATACAACGGAAAAAAGCTCACATTCTTGTGGTATATTTTTTTTTTAAACCATGTTCGCTCCCAAGCTGGAGCATATGGATCTGCACAGTATGAAGATATCCACTCCGAGTGGAGTATAT
>JAGVSQ010014272.1:0-10691 GCA_022683975.1 Rhyacophila evoluta
CCTATTGAGCCTATGGGCCAAGAGATTTAGGACTAGACACCCGATACATTAAAAATATTTAATTTTTCACACCATTCCCGCTTCGAAAGTGGACTATACGAATTTGAAAATTGTGAATATGACCACTCCAAAAATGGTGTATATATATGGATTGCATTTTCAAAACTTATAATAGGAATCAAACCTGTAGTCTCCTGCTCTGAAGTGCGCACGCTAACTTCTTGCTTATCAGGTTTTCTGCTGGCCAACAATTATTTTTGAAATTAATATTTTTATTATATAATAATATAATATATCTTGTTTAAGATCTGTCTTGGCTTTATTTGGCTTCTTTTTTCGGTAATTATTGGCTGTATGATCCATACTCCCCGGTAGCGTGCGTGTCTGGCGATCCGGGTAATGCGGGTTCGATCTGTCGGATTTTGAAAATCTTAAAATCTATCCACGGTTTGAGTAATTGCCTGACAAACAACCCACGTGTAAAATAATCTGTCAAGACGTCTTCACATTGCGGAGATCCATAGACTTTTCTTTGGGAGTGGATATCTTCACACTGTAGATCCCATATGCTCCATGCTAGGAGCGATCATGGTATTTAAAAAATATTCATTAGTTTGAAGCTATGTATTGCAACATACAAATTTTCTCGTTCTTCTTCCATTATTTTCTCGTCTTCCTCTTTTCGTCAAATGCTTATTATAAAATTTACTATATCAAATTGCATAGCTTGTGTTGATTAACAATAAATTATAAAAATACAGTTTTTACTACGCATATAAATATAACTTATAGCTTTCCAGTTTTTCTTGTGTTTTTAAGCATATGTATATTTTTCATCAGTATGTTACATGTGGAAGCTTTATGTTATTCATTGCGATCATAGAGAGCTTTTTAGGATGACTATGCATCTGGTGGATCTTTGCAAAGTGCATTCAATAATGCATACAGAATTCGTGAGTTGTCCAAGAATATCTATTCCGCTATAAGCGAGCGATAACGACTATCCCTATATATACACGTACTCTATTAATTATGAATCATTAAAAAAAAATAACTGATACGTATTTTGCAACTATACTATTTGATTGTCTATTAATATTTTCACTGCTGATAAAAATATATTGTATTCTAATAACTAAATGTATCAGAACAAATGAAAAATAAAACATGAAATAAATCCGTCATAACATTCTGATCTATACTCTCAGAGCGGATATCTTCACATTGTGTAGATCCATATGTTCCACTTTGAGAGCGGACTCTATAAAAAAATGTGGTTCTGAAATTGAAAAGGAAAGAATGATAAGGTTTTTGATGAAATACTGTGTAGCCAGGTGCTATTTGTGCATGGCATTGAAATTTGCGTCGCCGGTACCGAAAGAGTTAAATATAATTCGTTTCTACGAATATAATATATATATATTTAAATTGTTACGTCTTCATTTATAGAGAATATTGTTTAATGGACGTCTTATATAAACATAAATATTAATGAATAATAATACTTAAGAGAAATAAATTACTTTTCGTTATCGCTCGTTATCTCGAAAGCTTATCTTGGAGTATGTGATTGCAAACCATTTTCAATAACCGTTTATTGTGTTAAGTCTTAAGCCAGACAAAGGTAATTGTGATTTATGAATAGACTACATATATTTTACGATTTTTATTCCAATCTTTAAACTTTTTTATAGTACAACCGTGGTAAGTTGTAAGTCGAAGTGCAAACAGTAACCATTTGCATTTTCCACAAAGTACGCGTCCGTTATATGTGGTGCGGTCGGCGTTCGAGAAGAGTAACGTGTGGCTCGTGATGGGAACTCGGAATTTTTATTTTCCATATCAGCGATTCCCAATATATTTTGAGCTAGGAACCTTCGCATTTTTAAAACCATTTTTATCTCATTTGAGATATTTATACGTCTCAAACATAAATTGAATAATATGGAACTATAAATTAAGGAGATACAATAATTACAAGATAAATATAAAATATTTATTTCTCGTCTGATTAATTTAGTAGACATCCTCAACTATGATGGAAATAAACTTACTTTTTTGAATTTAATACGGCTGTTTCATTAAAATTATTGTCTTGTGACCACATGTTGCTGCTACTTTAAAGTTTTTAAACTCATTCTTTAAGCTGGTCGGTTCCCGGCGTCTTGGAAGACCGCTCATTATTATGCCATCCATAATGAATTCGACTGCAAGAGAATGCAAGAGTAATGGTTGGGGATAAGAATTCTTGGAGGCGCCATTCAGTGTCCATATACTCCACTTAGAAAACGGATATGAAGGAAGAATAACTAATTCTTCATTTTAATAAGTTTTACTGACAATCGAAACAGTTCCGTATAATCTAAATTCAATCAAATCTTTTACCAGGTAAACAGTTCATAGATATTATTACTTAACAATCTTCCGACAAAATGCTACTCAAGTGTTTAAAAACGTCCAAACTGGAGACCAATACCTTGACGATTTACTCAAGATTTGAGGAATTTTCGGTAACTAACATGACTGAGATAATTTCTAACTTTCCAACAGTGAAAAAAATGGTGCGGACTCATATTTAAGATATATTACCCATTATTATATACATTGATACTCAGTAAAGCTGTTTCAATTTACAATGTGTAAAATTATACTTACGATGTTTTCATAGGGAATAGCATACAATGCAGTTGCTATAATTAATTACACAGTGTATGACTATAATACTCGTATATATTTTATTAATATTTATTGTACAATAATATTGACTTTTCCCCACAAATATTAGTCTTGACTGTCATTAAAATCTGTCGTTAATTATCTACATTATACGAATATTGAGTTATTTTTTTTATTTAATAATATTTTATCTTATTTGACATTTTTTTTTATTGTATAACTTCATTTGATGGGGGTATTTCCAAAGTAAACCTATTCCACTCTGTCAAAATTAACAATAAAACATTTTGAACAAGTATTTTTTGCATAAAATAACCATAAAACGATCTTTTCAAAAAAAAAAATTATTTTTAAATTCTTGAAATTGATTATTTTTATTGGTGTGTATGCTAAATGGTTCTTTTACACACAAGTACTTATTGAAAACTTGCTACTTTACAATCTGGCATTCTGAAATAATTTCAGTTTGGAAATACCCCCCATCATAGTGGTTGCAATATTTGTTTGACTGAATTTAATTTGAAATTTATTTATCTATACAATTATAAGAATCATAGGTTCCCAATCCCGAATTATCATTTGAGAAACGCTGCTCTTTGTATGCATCCGTTCTTTCTTGCACCCAGACAATGACTTGCAATTTTTCTCAGCGATTGTTCCACTTTTTCTGTAGAATTGTGAGGGATTTATTTACTTTGAAGAATAATTATCTGTGTGAAAGATTTCTCGGTTTTATTCGAAGTCATTCATATAAAATGTAACTGTATTTAAGTATTAACAGTGAAATTTAACATTTTTAATAACTTCTGTAAAGTAGTGGAAACACTGAAAAAACTAACGATTATATCTCTACATTATTTATGTAATAAGTCATATTTGAATTAACCAGAAGAAATAACGTTTTCAATTCATCGAAAATCAGTATTAATAATTATACTATTTATATGAATAGAAAAAAATACAAAAAAATTTGGTACATGTGAACTTGTACGTACATCAATATTTACTATCCGGCTTTTTCCATTCGGAATCTTCATAATGTAGCCTCAGTATTGAGTACCATCTACCACTGTTTACCGATGGTCTTGATTAATATACTTAAAATGTATTTTATATGTCCCTCTGGTAGCTTTGAAGCCGGAGTTTGCGGCTTGTAATCCTATCATAGTTGCAGATTATTTTTAATAGAAGGATGCAAGACTTGATTTTTCTCCAGTTTCCCCAGCTTGAGAGCTAACATGAAACAAAAAAATATATTTTACGCTAATCAGGTTTCTTATTTAAATTTATAAGAGCAATTTTCAAAGTGTGATTTTTTTAAAAACATTAAACTATAAAAGTTATGATGGCAATAATTTGTATTTAAATTCTGTAATAATTCTATATTAAACGTATTCATACAGCGCAATGAGGCTAAAAGGCAATTTCTTAGCTAGTAATTACGTCCATATGGATGTTTACAAGTTTCGTATACTTAACTTATCCATGTTATAGTAGTTGTATTAATTATTAACCTTGTAATTACTAATTTTGAAAGTGCTTTGGTACGTAGAATATTATAATCTCTTATACACGAGTTATTGACATAAATACATCGACAGGAAACTTCTCCATTGTTCATAGGGTGGCCCAACATGCCCTCCAATGAGACTTAAGTTCACAAAGTTAAGTTTCGGAACAGACTTATTCACAATACAGCATACCAGCCATAAAGTTTAACACCACTTCAGGCTGTTTTGTTAGTCTTGAGTATTTTTATGATAAAATGTAGGGAGATGTGTGAGCTTTTAGAAGAACATTTTCCATTTAATACACGATAAAAGCTCGATGTATTGCTAAAATAAATATTTATTATTATTGTTGTTAATAAATGTTTATTTATTTTTTACTTCACATATTGAGAGCATTACCAATTTTAGGTTTGTATAATTACAATATATAAGAATAACATAAAAAACATGTTTGAAACAAATTAAAATATAAAAGCTTTTTGAGATGTGGTACTGTTATTAAGTTTAGCATATTGTCATATTGTCGAATTCATTATTGCTGTAAAAGAATATTTAAAAAATTTAGTAAGCTTTATCCAGCGCCAGTATAATGAAAAGGGTCGATCATCACGCTAGTAAAATAAAAGCTCAATTTAAGAAAGATCAAATATACAAATGTTTTAGATTCTTGTCTGATCTTCGAGAATGCTAAAACTAGTGTGTAAGTTCGTCGATATGATTTCAAGGCTAGCAACAATCTGAGATGCTATTGTTTTACTTCAAAGCATAACAAGAGAGCTTTTTTTAAATTTCCGCAGACTTTGATGGAGATTATTACGTGTGTGGAATTTTAAAGGCTCCTCAGCGGTAAAGCTTAATATGCTGAAAACTTACTGTTGCTTAGTTAAAATATCGCTTGAAATTTAAATTATCCACGAAAATCTCTATATAGACAAAGGTTTAACATGGAGTTACATAAATACATTTTCAATTTTTCTTTCTGAAGTAACGGAGCTTTCGATACCAGTGAAATTCAAATTATTATCTCTCAGATTTTCACCATCAGATATTTAATTTAATGAAGAAAAATATTCTTGTTCTTCTTTCATATTAAACAGACGTCTGACGCTTCTAAGAAACTGACGCCACTAAAATACTCTTAACGTCTTGCGCTGAATACATTCTGAATCGTGTATTCTGTATTTAGCGTCCTTCGAGGACGAAACGGAAAAGAAAATATACCACTGTTAGCATAGTGGTTTATCCTTAACATAATACAAAAAGTATAATACAATTCCTTCATATGCCGTAGTGTCATGATATATATCAGGGGTTGCGAACATGTTTCTGTGATCAACACTATTTTTTCTGGCTTTTTGTGATGAAAGAATCGATAGTTATTAAATTTAATTTTTTTTGGGTGAAAGATGACCAATAGATAACTTATAACAAACAAATATTTGTATCAATATATATCATTATCATACGGCGAAAAAAATATTTTTCATCATGTCCGCTTCGTATATACACATATTATAAAGATTTCCGCTTTGAACATAGAGTATACGGATCTCCGCAATTCGAAGACATGGCTTGACACAAAAAAATTCACGAGAATTGGTTGTCAGATAATTGCTCAAATCAAGGGGCTCCATTAGTGTTTAAAATCCAGCAAATGTAGAAATCAACACACAAATCTTGTCACGCACGGTAAACTCTCTGCCACTGGGGACAAAATCACATTAAAAATAATAAATAAATAGTATAAAAAACTTGATGAAATTACTTATTGAAATATCCCATTTTTGTGTTATTGTGTCATCTTAAGATACACAATTGCTGATCTATTTTAACCTGATATATAGACAAATAATTACATTTAAAAAGATTTTATGCTTTGTAATTTAACAAATCGCCCGCAATTAACTTGTAGGTCATCCCTGATAATATATAATATATTATCACGATAGCAATATTCAATCTAGTGATAGAGGTCGACCTGATAAACAATCGAAACCATTACGTGAAAGCTTTCTATAATCACATAAGTTACTCCTAAAGGGAGCTTTTTCTATATATCATACAATCTATTGACCACGCCGTTGACTTTGTAAGTACGCCTGAGGCTGTATGTGGCTGATCGATTTGTTCCTCGTAGTTTCCTTGCGTCCTCAGTTTGACGGGCAAACTAACTTACTCCAATAACAAACTGATCCTCTCTCCAGCTAAGGTTTTAGCCCATTTGAATAATATATTTAGTTTCTGAAACTAACTTCGCGATGTGGATGATGCATAATTTATTAAAACGTTACTGTGAAGGTAATGTATACGTCATGTTCAAAATGGGAATTTGATATTTCTACGAATGCTTTACTTCGAAGTAAGCCACAAGTAATAATTAGTTTTAAAACTATTTAATTGTGTAATGTATGATAAATAATCTGATTGCCATATATTAGGTTTGCCAATATCCAAGATTGTAATGTAAAATGATTTTATCAACCATAAAATATATTCAATTATTTCCATAGATGAAACGAAATATCTGGTTGGAAATATGGATTTTAGTATACGAATTGTTTACATTATCACTAATTCTTTTGTGTACAAATTTTGTCTGTTTCGATATCCATAACAGCATATTATGTTTCCTTAGTTATACATATTTTATTAAATATCTCTGCCACCAGAAGCCAGAATAAGTGGGTTATTATTTGAACGAATTTTCATCGAGCCTTTTTAAAGATTGATTTATTTTTGCTATTTTTTTATTTAATTAAAGCAACAAGCTTAACCGTGTCATTTCATATTTGGTAGACATATTTTACGCGTGTACATTCTGGAATACTTAAAATATAACTAAATATTAAATTAAAAATCAATGTTTACAAAATTATTTAACAAATATAATTGAACCGCAGAATATTAATTTTATAAAATATTATATTTAACCGTTATAGTTGCTGTGGTATAAATTATTAATGATAGTATTACGTTTCTCCATATTTAATATACTGCATAGTAGTGCATAGTATATTCATAGCTTATATTTTTTTTCATTCAGAATATACAGCTAATCTCAATATATTTATAATGATCGTTGAATACTCCGTAATTTCAGAAGCCAAGCTATTCCCGGTGTAGTAATAAGATTTGATTCAAGTCTGACAGAAGCCTTAAGATAAATAAAAATGTTGCGGTTGAAGTAACAATAAAAATAATATTGAACATTGCTTCTGTGCAAGATGAAAATAGGGTTGAGAAAATATAATAATAATTTAAAATATAAATTATAATTTTATATTTTATATAGCCAAATTGTTTCAATAGAAGTAATATTAGATATAAAATACGTCTACATTTAAATGTTAATAACAATAATTCTATCGAATAATTTTAGATTTTTGATATAATGTTTTATCAGTAAATAATACAGCAAACATTATTGTTAATTTCATGAAAACAGCGCGATATATTTCAAATTAATTCTCAATAAATACAAGCGTTCAAAATTGCAACACTGGTTGACCTATGATTTGAGTGATTAGCAGATAACTAGTAAAGAAATTCTATCAAGTATCCACGTCGCAGAGGTACGTGTGAATCGAATATGGTTAAAAATATATTGCATAATATATATCGAATATTGTAATATACGTAAATGAATGGAGTTCTGTATAAGATAAATTATTAAAAAAAACTCTCACAGACTCACAGTTTGTGGGCGTTGATAGTATAAATTAAAACATACTCATATTAGCCCTGAAATAAATATATTCATTAAAGAAAGTTATTTTTTTATCAAGCTCGTTATCGCTCTGTATTCTTACTATGGAACAATACCGACTTAACATCGTTTTAATTCAAATTTGCTGATAGGCTTATAATCACGTGTGTCTATTCAACAATTACAATAATTGCTCAAATATTAAATATATATATATATAAATATATTATATTTATTTGAGTAGTTCGTTCCACAATCTTTGGCAACCCTGTTTTTACACAGCAGTGTATGCACGCTCTGGTGAACAAGACGGTTGTTCAGTGACCAGTGGTCGCATCTAACTACACGTAAAGATTTACAAAGTTAAACAATCAAAGTCGGCAATGTTAAAAAATCAGTATTCTATAATTTCATATTTTGATTGTTAAGAAAACAAAATATCTTCAAAATCAAAAGCAGCTTTCTCGTCACGGCTTTGATTGAGTAATTTGATATGTTTGATTATTGTTGTTCAGAAAGAATGCCCGCTTATAAGGTTAGTGCACTCCAAAGTATATGATAATAGTTCATCCATTTATTCAGAAGTATTAAATATCTGTTGAGGCTTCACATTGTGAAGATTCATATATTTCATTAAGAAGCGGCCATGGTAGAATAAATAAATAAGACTAATAGCTATCATATGATATACGGTATCAAATCGTGGCATCTATAATAAAAAAAAACTCAGAAAAACTTTTAGTGAGCTTTGAAAATATACGGCTCCGTCGCATTCTGGGGTTATCACGTTAAAAGTCATGCAGCAGCGGTGGAACTGGTCGGAGCGTATACTGCGGGTGCACTCGAGCTTGGATCATGCTTGTCTTTTTTTCCGACCGGCGTCCATTTAGGTATTATCCACGGGTTTACTGGAATTAAACGATCTCGATATAACCTGGGAGCATGCGAAGTGACTGGCAGCTGATAGATAATCCTAGAGACCATGTGGTGGCCATATGCACCGTACATGGAATGGATATGGCAGAGCAAATAGCTAGCTAGCTACAGCGACACTTTTTTTATAAATTGACATATCGGCGTGTATACCAAGTATTCAAATTTCGAATACAGACAATTGATCCTATTAAAACTAAAATAATAAATAAAATTTTAATAATTTTCCATGAGAGCTTTTTCGTTAATTTCTCAAAGCTTTAGAGTAAAGCTTTAAAAGAGTATACTTTCGTTGTAAACTTCTACTTATGTATTATTAATACTTTAATCGCATTGTTTTGCCCGTAACGGGATCACTGCGTCTAGACGAGTTGTTAAGAGCATTATCCTAAACATATACGTTCTTTGTACCTCGAAACATTAAACTTATAAACTAGTTGTGTTTTAAAAGCTAATCTACATGTGGTCGAGAATAATGTTTGCGATAAGAAATATAATAATATTCCCATAGTTCGTGTTATTACATATGGTTGCCCTATTATTTATAATATCATTTATAATTATATTCATAAAAAGGTAGGTTAAGTGAGGGAAGGTTATTATCTCGAATTAGTAAGGGCACGTACTTAACCATCGAAGTATTTGAGTTTGGATCCCAAAGCCGTTAAAATGCAGTACGGTTTACTGAATTACTTTAGAGATTGGCTCACAACCAGTATAGATAGTACCAAAGCAGAATGTCGTTAATAAAGCTTTTTAAAATTCTCACAATTATCCATACTAGTAATACAGCACGATACGGAAACTATAAAATCCTGTGAATTTGTCACAAAATCCAATATTATTACCGTATTTAATTGTAAAACACGTATTGCGCGTCGCCTTAGTAGGTCGCTATCGATGCTTAATTTGTAGTGCATTCTTAATGTCGTTATTTATATCAATTATGAGCTGAAAATGACCGAAATGAGTAAATAATTGTATTTTTCGATTATCAAGGTTGGTTATTAGCCATTCATTTAGTCATTTAGCATCTTTGGTTGTATTAAATTGCATTAATAATTAAAAGACACATTGAAAAATTATTGATTTTTGTTTATTGTTGCAATTTTAATTCAGTACTAACCAAAAAGAAAAAGTATAAAATAAGATGAAATTTAAAAAAATGTAGGGTAATTAGTCATTTATTTTTCTCTTTTGTGACTCAACAACTTGTTCTCTTAATAAATTTCAAAGGCTTACAAAAATATATAAAAAAATACGATTTAATATAAAATACACGTTCAATAGTTTTTAAATACGTGAAGAATTTTAATTTACGGAGAAAGGCGTTAAAATTTGAGCGTTTAAAATCTTCGATGAGAAACACAGATTGACAGAGCACGTAAGACGCCGGCGAAATTCAATTCTTATTATTGTTCAATATTATTTTTTTATAAAATTTCATTTAATAAAAATCATTAAAAAAAATCGAGCACATCGGCGCACGAGCGAATTTCAGTTCAAAGGCGTTCGACCGCGACCTCCAGACTACTGCGTCAGTTGCAAATAATTGAATTGGTACAAAAAATAAAAATATTTATTTCGTCAGGTGTATACTCAAACGCCGATACGCATTCCAATTATAAACTATCGATTTAGACATTTCAAGTGTAATACATTTATGAAAATACATTTTATTTCTATTAAATTCACTGTTCTATTTTAAATCACTTTATATTAATGCTATTTTCATAAGAAAATTCACATTACATTCGTCTACAATATTATTTTTTTTTAAATATAGTTTTATAGACTTTTATCATATAATCCATGGTTTCTCAACCGGTGGTCCGCGAAGATTTTTGGGTGAGCCGCAAAAAGTG
>JAGVSQ010014273.1:0-10690 GCA_022683975.1 Rhyacophila evoluta
ACATGCGATAATAGAAATTGATTAAATTAAACCAATATGATATATAATATTAATTACGGTGATAGTAAGTAATTGGCCTCATATTTGAATAAAAATTAACATGTTTATTATTTATTCAAATGCAGGATATGTGTATTGAATAAATTGAGCGATTGGTTTACAACGAGTACGTGGAAATAGTATGTTGCTATAAGTACACATATCTTTCCACCTGTTGATTGACATTATTTATTAGTTATCTGTTTAAATTCACTAACTGTAACATTTGAGAAAGCCCACGCACGATTTGACGAATGAAATAGATACAACATTACAATTATTACATAATATAAATAAATGTTCTAGGACAATATGGCGTTGCTTCAGAAGGCATTGTAAATTATAAAAGTGAAGCATGTTTCCAAAAGTCATAATTTAGTGGGTCACACTGTCACATGTGATTAGGAGTTGTTTGGAAAAATGCTGAAAAATTTTCGGAAGCTCTTATAATTCCTATCCTAATGGGTTTAATCTTGAAGTCGTTGACTAAAAAAATTGACTCCATAAATCAAAGTTAATCAAATCGACCAATGTTATTTCAAATGTTAAAACAATGCGATGGAAATGATCAAATTATCGAAACTATTTTAATTACTTTATTAACTATTTTTAGTATAATCCTTATTCTCTGACGTCAAACTTCTCGCTTCATGTGGAAAACATAGATTTCCATACAATAAAAACAAATCTTACAAAACAGTCCTTAAAATGATTAGCTGCTATCCAAACGCTCAATCCTTAACCATTTTTTTATACAATATTTTTCGAACGGGATATGGTTATCAAACAATTGCCGACATTTTTAAAACTAGATACTTCCCAATTGACAATAACTACTTGTATAATATAATATAATATAATATTTAATTTGCAAATAGTTTTTAGACTCATTGATGGGCTCCTTAGAGTTATAGCTATTATATTTAAATACTGTTTATTTAAATTCCGATCAATCATAATTAAGCTAATATTTTTACTATGATTAATCATAAAATATTATAACTATACAGCATCAAATGGCCACTTGAACTACAGCGCAAAAAATCATGACTTTTTTCTATTATATATAATTCTGACATCTAATTCTAATTGATTGCTTTTCTAGTACTTCGATACGTCATAATATTTACAAATAATATATCTTGAGATGAAATTATATCATGCAATGGAAAAAGAAACTTTTTTCAAATCTTAAAAATTCTCAAATACGTCGTACTTGAGTATTGCTATTTCACAAAAAAAATATATTTATTATTAAAGCCAGTGCATGTTATGTGCCCACGAATAACTATGATTTTTAGATCGCCAACGAATTATATGCAAATAGATATTAAGTCGGATAATTGGCAAAAAAAATAATAACGATATATTCATCAAGTTCATCTTATTGAATCAGTGCATTGTTTAGATGGGATCTTAAAATTGTAATTGGCATATTAATATATTATAAATGAATGAACTGTAAATTTATATCGATATCCAATTTGTAAGCATACCATAATTTGTACCATAAGCATACCATACATACAATTTGTAAGCTGGAGAATATAGATTGACATAGTATAGTTGTATAAGGGTTTAAACGCCAAAAGTGCTGGACTCGATACCAAAAGCTGGATTGATTGACATACTGATCGTATTGTGAGGATCAATATAGTTACTTTATATTAAGACAATACAACATATGTTTTATATAATGTGTTTTATATTCGGAGAGGAAAGGGAATAAACACATATACATTTTCGATCCAAAATAGAGCATAGAGTGAAGTTTTATAGAACTGGCTGTCAGCCGATTGCCCAGCTCGCCAAGCCTCTATCAATTCACTCCCATCACTAATACTTAAAATGGTTTCATGGCACGTAAATCTATTATTGTAACATTAGCAGTTTAGAGTAATATTGGTTATCTCGTTAAATAAATTCTTCTCATATTCTTAAGTAATGATTTAAGTTTTTGTTAAAGTTTTTTTCTGTATAATGTTATATTATATTAAAATAAGTACGACTGATTAATATTATGCTTTGGCGTTCTTAATTTGAAAATAATTTTCAAAAATAAAACAATGGAACGAGATATTTTATTTATTATTATATAATTTTTTTTGTTTTCAGATATCGTGTGCTGTATTATTAATATGTATTTACCAATGTGAATCGATAAGTGTAGGATGTCCAACGAACAAAATAGCACCAAAATTAAAAGTCGAAGGACGAACCTTTGGACTTCTTTTTGGTCAACGCTTCCAACAGGACCAACAGAATACAGCTGACGACTGCTATAATAGACCAGTCGCAAATGGAGATAATCCACAGAATCCTGACTACGATCCTGTCTCCAGTAGTGAGGATAATGGTAATTTTATTTATATTTTGTTTATACATCGTTCAGCTATTTTTATATGGAGCATATTAAGATTTCGGTTCGGAAGTTTTCAAAAAATAGTTTATTATAAAAAAATCTTTCTCGATATTTTTCTGTTGGTTACAATATTCGATCAGTTAATCCAGCGATCGGCAACCAGCGGCCCACGAGGCGTCTGGAATGACATATATGTGTGAATGACATACATGGCCCGTACTGTAATGACATATGACAAAAGTGCGTCCCGCACTATTCCCCACAAGTGAAAGGTTTATAAGTTAATTTAGTGTTTGCCTTACCGACGCGTCAAGCCCATTGTCTTATTAACAGCTTGGAAATATCTGCCGGGTCAGCTACCATAGTTCTCTCAAGTTTCTGATCATTTCATACTATGTCCTAATACACATTTAAAAGTTTCATTTAGTATCTCTTATCAATTACGTTGAGTTGTTCAGGTTCTTTTGGGCTCATTTTAGTCTAAATGTTCCGACATGTGCTTTCTCAGTATATTCCAATCTGGTGTCTAATGATCACGTCTCTTTCAATTCAATAACGCAGCTCAACATTACTTTTGTCTTCGAGGCATTTACTTTAGGTCAGCAATTTTACTTTCCTTTTTAAGTTCGAATAGCTTATCCTAGACATATTCTGAATCTTGAAAGAATTGAATAATCATAACTGCAATGATCATATTCCTTCTGAACCTGACCAAAACGAACCCACAATGAAATAAAATATCTTTACGGACTGTTTCCTACGAGACTGACCGTCAACCAAAATCTAAATTAACTCAGTATAAAAGAAAGTCTTCAGTTTGTTTGATATTTTTTTGTTTTATAAGACAATACATTAAATTCGAATAATTTCTTGACTCTCCCATACTTGCCTCGCTTTAGTTTCCTCGATGACAATTATAATACTAATGAGCTTTTGTGGATTCAAAGCGTCTCTTCAAACAAGATATACCTAGTCGATACACATGTTATATTACTAAGTATATATGTCATCTTTATGCACATCCTGGTTATAAACACCTGACGCTTCCTTTCGCACGTGCTTATCAACTCGGTTGTCAAGGCGACAACTAGCATCAATAAACAATATATTATTCTTATCAAAAATCCTTCGACATCCATTGAAGACCTTCTAATTCTAAGCCATACACCCATGAAATCAACGCTGATAAAAATTGACAAACATTGATGCTTTGTAAAAAATATGCAATTTTTGAAATCAATACCACATCTAGGTCATGCGGGTGGACTAAACAAACCAGCAAAACTTGTTGGTATTATTAAAACATACACCCACATAATGATATTAACTATGCAATAAAATTAATTATTTTGTCACTCTGTCATCAACTCATCGTATAATTCATTTTTTTCAAATATTAATTATTGGCGCATAGATATAACCAATTTGATTGTAGACTGTTTCAGTAACCAATTTATTACAGGCCACTGTGGTTTTGCTGCTAACCTTTCTTAGTTTGACTTTGTAAATATAGTCAACAAGTTCTTCCGATTGCTCAAATCAGGATGCCGATCACATCCAAGGATGTTCACGGAACGAGAGAAATCCCTTAAATCAACCCAGCATACGTTTACCTACCACATATTTTTTCTAACTGTATTTTATCCACCATGATAACAAACAAAAAAAATATTCTAAGAATTTGGTTTTTATAACAATTAATTCCGAAGAAAGAGTATTCAATAATACAATTATTACTGGTAAGAATGCTCACAATACAATAGTAATAATATTATGTTTGTATAATTACTCTTTTCATTTTAAAATTATTAACGCCTGGGGCCTCCGAATCCCTCAATTCGCTAGTCAGTGTTGCATTCATTGTCTCCAATTTATTCTTTTTGGTTTCATCTATTTCATTCGCCTTACCTATTGAATTATTTTAATCATATTTCTTCTTCCTTCTCTACGATCTTTGTGATAATTTGTTTTGATAGATTATTTAGATACGCCATTAGTTCAATAAGTTAGAAGCATACTCGTGCGAAAAGTTTTTTGAACCAAATATATCCATATTTTCATTCATTTTTAACTTGCACATTTTTAACTTTCTAGCTGTTTTTAAAGTATTATTGCATGTCGAAAATGTTGGCAAAAATATTTCAAATTTCTTATAAAAATGCGCCCATGATGTTCAGGCGCCCTTGTGCGATGCACAATATGGATGTTAGGACGGCGCGGCCCTGAGATCAATGCTCAATGATATTGATACAGTAAATTTCATAATATTTCACACAGCAATGCCGTTATTTTGTCGTTTTACATTATTGCATCTAGATGGACAATTCAATGACCTGTTAAATAATATTTTATAATAAACATTGGGTCATTATTATTTGAATATTTTAAATAACCATATTATAGTTATTATGTAAGCATACATAATTAATTACTTCGATAACCGAGTTGGTAAGCATGCGCGTGTCGACACAGAAGGTTGCGGCTTCAAATTCAAAATGTAAAGCAAAACTAATGCCCAATAGGGTGAACAATTAGCAAACAATTAACCCTCATGAAATACTATCAATATAGTGCACATACCGATCCATTGAGCAATATATTCCTCATTCTGAGTAGTCTTCCGCCAGCATTCTTGCGCCCTCCCAGGTCATATCTGCATTCAGTAACTCCACCGATTTCATTCTATATGTGGACGAGACAGGTCGAACTTCACAGCTTCACTCTGTCAGTCATACACGTCAGTCATGATTAAAAATACTAATAATGTAAGCTTTAAGTACTAAGCACTAAAGCATATTCCTAAAAGTATTGATTTTCGTCACAAAATCTTTGCTCGCCTACCGCCCTCTTTTAATTATCGAAGAAATCCTTAAAGGTTCTCAAATGTAGATATAGATATTTGTGTATGTTTTCGTCCTTATTCGAGCAAATATTTGACATATTTTTATTCATTTTTTTACCATAATCCTTCCGAAAGTGAAGCATATGGATCTACACTGTAGATATTCACCCCAATAATGGAGTATGTGGGTCATCGTAATGTGAAGACATATCTGGAGAGATTATTTTTCACGAGAATTGGTTGTCAGATAATTACTCAACTCAGCGGGCCTCAAGACTATTTAAGAAATATTTTTATAAAACGGTAGATGCGGGAGCCGCACCCGATTTACCCAGATGCGAGCCACGCACGCTAACCTCTAGGATACAAGGGAGGCATAATAATATAATTTTCTTATTTTTATCTTACTGTATTGACTCCATTGAAACCATTGCCGATACGAAGTTGAAAATAATTTTCAAACATATTTTTAATGATGATATATTTTTTTAATTTTGTATTGCAGATTATCAGGACAATATCAATACCGTAGTCAGACCATCTCGTCGTCCGCAAGGCCAATACGAATTCGGCGGTCTCCTGGATTGGTGGCCTGGCGCCTCTAACAACCGACCTCCCAGACCGACACAGGCGCCCCCCAACTGGTTTTGGGGATGGTTCGATGGTTTTCAAAACCCACCACCGAGGCCTACAAGACCTCCTTCATATTTAGGTTAAATTATACTTTTAATTGGACGTCCAAAGTATGCAATCAATATTCATATTTAAATTATCAACGCTTTCTCATTTTTCTTCAGACTAAATATTCATACGTGTCCTAGATAGTCAGTTCAAGAAGAAAAACAAAATATTAATACAAATTCTTCGTCCATAATCAAATGTTCGCACCATATCTTAATAACTTCTCTTGGAGCATATTGCGTCATAATTCATATGATATAATATATATTTCACAAAGTGTCTCACACTTGTGCATAAGTTTCCTCTTAAAATATTATACAATATATCTGTATACTCTTTTAAATATATGAGGGGGGTATTTCCATGGTGGACTTATTCCAAAATGTTAAAATTTTAAAGAGAACATTTTGAACTAAATTTTCCTTTGTTTTTAATATTCTTGACAATAATATGTTCTACTGGTTTGCATGCTAAATGGTTATTTTATACAAAATATACTTATTAAAAATCTTCTCCTTTACAATTTTATGTTGTACAATTTTTTTTTCGGGAACTTTGGAAATATCCCCCTTATATAATATATAACTAGACTAATATAGTCCTACTTTAGACTTTGTAAGATGTCCATCGGAAAAACATTAAACTAAACTCGCCACCATACAAAAACTAAACGCATAGCGCCCTCTCAAAATGGACGATTTATATAAATAAATACTTATCGCAAATATGCACTAGTAAATCCGTAAAATTATAAATCAAATAATTATTCAACTGTTTTAAAATGGATATTTCGCCAAGTAAGCGTCCACTCAATTTAATTGATTATTAAAAAGTTTGATTTACTATGCGAATCCATAATACGATTTAATGTTCATGTTTGCAGAATTCTACTGAAATTTCGATTTAAATTATAAGAAGTTTCTTCAATATTATTATTTATAAGCAATAAACATTTATTAATTTTCCGGGTGTGACTCAATGCATAAGAGCTCACGTATGTGAATCCTTCATACTTGTGAATCATTCGGAACAGGAGATTACAGGTTCTATTTCCGCAGCTGCATAAACTGTCAATAGGTTTTCACAGTACAGATATTATGAAAATTTACCTAGATTAATAATTATGAAAATCAATGTACCCTACATGGCTTAAATTAAAAATGGTAAATGAATCTTTTTTTAATTTTCAGCGCGTGATTTTTGGAAAGCGGTAGATGCAATGGTTTACGAATTAACTGATTTTTAGTTTGGTCTATTGTTTAAATAATAGTATAGTGTCCAATATAGCATTAAAAAGGTACCAAATAACATCATTTATTTTTGTGTGTCACGCAAATTATTTTTTGTTTTTGTTTTCTTCTTTCATGAATTGATATTGCATCCGCCTGAACACAATTCACAGCGATCATTATATAATATCAGATGAAATGCCAAAGTGGGATATTTTTTAGTATACGTGACCCCAATGACTTAAAATTGCATTATCAAATAGATTTATTTGCTGATAGTCAGCATAGTCCAATGTATGACATAGTTTTCCAATTTTGAACATTATAATTTATTGTAATCTAATAATTATACTAAATGAGTGTTCTAATAATGCGGAAAACTAATGTATATTTTTATAACTAAAATGACAGTTACTACAAATAAAAATATATTGAAAACACTTTCAACTAGTAATGGTATAATAAGTTTATTAACCTGGAAAGGATGTTTAATATAATGATCTTGAAAATAAAATATTAATTCCCCTCTTCCTTTTTATACAATCTGTCTGGCGTTTTATCAGATCAACGTGATATGGATTAACAGCCATATGTATATACACGATTTTTCATTTTAGATACTTTAATATTGACAAATATTTATTGTTATAATTCTTAAGCATAGCTTAATGTAATAATTAAATAGGCTCAATGTAATGTAAAAAAATAAACTTATAACAATCTTGAATATTGGTGAAACATTTGTTTGATGTCCACAACACTTTTAAGAAGAATCTGTCAACTCAAAACGAAATCCGACTTGCTAATCAAATTTGGCACAACTCTTCATTTAATGTATTTGGCTTGATAATACTGCCAATATCACAATATCATCCAAATAATAACAATATTGACAAATATATTATTATATTTAATTTAACATTCAAAGTTACAGAACTGGATATGTGAATATCTGACAACCAATCCTTAATTGATCATATTATATTTTTTTATCATTGTGTGAGCGCACTTGCACTTGTGATGTGTGTGATTTTTTTACTATCGATTTTATTTTAACTACAGCGTGGGTATTGATTTGAAGTCGAGATGGGTGGATAATTTGATACACTTTTGTAGACATAGTCTATTCAACACTTTATTTTTGCTTAATTTCAAAAAAAGAACATTGCAATTAATGACGTTCGGAAATTTGGAAACAAGATATTTATAGCGCATTGTCATAGAAACAGGGAGCCATCCTTTGGCGCTTATAAGTATGAAAAGATCTGATAGCAATATCACAAGAGTGGCTATTTAGAAAACATCGTATTATTCAACAATAACACAATACCGTGTTCCCCGAAAATAAGATCTGATCTTATATTAATTTTAATTTATTCCACAAAGGCCAAATAAAGTCTTACGTTATTATTTAAAAGGAAATATTTGTATGATTTCACGTATCTCAAGCTTTTGTGTGCAGCGAGCATTTTCCGTTTAAAGAACATAAATGCCTGAAAATCGTTCTATTTTCTCGTTCTTACCTTTTGTGATAATTAGTGGATGCAAATAACTTGTAACCCGTTGAGGCAATGTAGATTGATGAAACACCTTTCCGTTCAACTATTGTTTTAGATCCTTGATCCATAAATACTGCAATCACATCCATGGCAACCATATTGGAAAGATGGTATTTAGAAAGGTCGATGCCATCAACAAAGGGCTTGAATACTAGTGCTTAAATGTTCCAGCTTGAACAATGTTGTTGATTTTCTTAAAGAGAGCTCGTATCATATTGTTCATTAGGTCTTATTTTCTCCCTCTGAAAGATATTTGAAATCTCAATAATAATATATTTTGTTTTACAGACGACTCAACAAAACCAGTCCACGAATATATAGACAATGACGAAATCAATGTCACTTGGAGACCGGGATCTGTTGTTGGGGGACCAAACAATGACATCATCGGAGTAACTCAGGATTTGAGCAATTGGAGCACCAGTCCTACTCCGAGACCCACAAGACCTTATATCCCCGGACAAGGAGTCACCAACTCCAGATTCGAGAACCAAGGAATCATTGGCTCATTTATCGATCTCTTCTCGAAGAAATGAATCAATAGTTTGTGATCATCGCCCATCAAATAGAAAATCAGTTTCTGTATATTATACTCACATGTTTTTCGGAATTATTAATGCTTATATACAGTTAGACATATCTAGCACATACAAATAATGATTAACATCGTATTCTCTCATTACCCAATGTAACCGCTGACACTGGATTGTGAGGCATTCACAGACTGTTAGTATTGTCTTCATGTATATAAATTACCTTCGTATCTATTATAGATGGAGGAATAATTGAAGAGAATAATATATTTTTTCAGAATCTTAAAACTAAGCCAGAAGAGAGTAAGTTGATCAATAATATCATTGGCAAATGTATATTTATATACATATTGCAAATATCTAGTTACTATTATCTATATTTTTACTCAAATTGACAGATTTTAAAAGTTATACGATATGTACTTCTTGATAGCGTGGGAATAATATGATGGACGACGTATATTTAACGTCGATGAGAGACAGACGGAGCATGGCTGAATAATTATTCAAATGCTGGATGGCAGCGGTTATATTATGATATAATATATCCGTTAAAACCGCAATAATAAATAATATTAAGTCTAGTATTAGTAGTATTAGTTTAGATACTAATTATATTTTTAAGTACCTATCTATTGTAAATATAAATTGTTTTATTATCTATAAAAAAAAATTACAGGTGTCATTATTTTTTCACATTAGTCAAAATAACATTTAAAAATTACACGATATTATTAACACGCCATATTGTTACCTAATAATTTTGCCGCTCTGGTGTTTTTTTATATTGTGGTGTAAGTGTAAATACTATTTTGTAAATAATTTATTTAAATAAAACATCACTTATGCAATATTCCAGTATTTTTGTTATTTCCATGAACCACCTTGTGTTTGATATATTGGTTTTAACGGTGAACTAAAAATTCTAGTCATACTATGTTTTTCAATTAACAGTGATATTATAAATGGTTCACAGCCATGAAGCTTAATTATGATTCTAATAGTTAACTCCGTAATATTTATTGTCAATAATAATTGTTGTAATTATTGTGACTTCATAGTCTTGTGCCAAATTTCATGATCATGTAGAGGTCGCTGAATTATTGGAGTATTAGGGACTACTTAGAAAGACCACCGCCAGTCGAAAAGTTTATATTCCATACATATATTATTATTTACATTGCTTTACCACAAACAATTCCACCCCTACTGTTTAAAAATATAAATGATATATAAATAAGAACTATTATTGTATTTCGCACTTTAACAAGGCCATAACAAACTAGCTGACGTTTTTATTTGTCATTATAAAATATAAGAAAACAATAATATTCTAAGACCTCTAGAACAGGGTTTCCCAACCTTTTTTGCATGGCGCCCCCCTGGATTCTAAAAAAAAAATTCATGCCCCCCTATATTTTTCTTCATTGCTTCAATAAAAAACA
>JAGVSQ010014274.1:0-10690 GCA_022683975.1 Rhyacophila evoluta
CGGAGATTTAAGATTTTGAACAAACGAACATTTACATTTTTATTTATATAGATTATACCTTGTTTGAATATAGTTGGTATTTTTAATATTTATATTGGTGTTTGACTGCTCATGCATTCTGTATATCGGATTACATCGTACAAATAAAATAGACAACTGTTAATTTTTATTCGAAGTCCATATTCCGATGACATTAATTTGTGCGTAGCGTTTCAAATAGTAGTTGAAAACAGGTAATAAGTCAACTTTTCATAATGATGATATACAAATACGGATTATATTTATTATCATATAAAAAAACCGAATCCTCTCAAAATATTTAAGCATGGTAAGCAAGTAAAAAAAATATATTTATGTAAACGAAAGACTTGTCATATTGTGCAATATATAAAACATAATTATATGAATGGAACTGCGAAAAATTCGTAAATGTGGCTGCCTAAATGCGTATTTCCTGATTCGGTAGTAGCCTACAGTTTTTTATCGTTCTAGTGGGTGTTCTTCGCTGTCCGAGTTCAAAATAGTTGGCATGGTAAATGGTAAATTATGTCAGGAGTGGCAGGAATGTATGAACATGAACCGGCCGTAACAAATGAACACGAGTCGACTAACTAGAATTACGATAGATATCTAAGCTCGATTGTTGAAATTCGTGTCGCGGCAGATAACAACAAAAAGAGAAGTGCATCAAGAAAGCCGCCTGCACTTTTACGATGTCGCATTGTCTTCCAGCCCGCCCACTACCGAAAAATACACGTCCGCCTCCCGCATGGTTAGCGTTTAAGTGTGGTTCTCAAACTTCTGCAGTAGGAACTCAAAAAAATAAAGGATACATCGATCGTTAAATTCAAAATATAATCCCAATCAACTTCCATTGATACCGAAATATACAGCTCTCACACAGTTTTTTATAGTAGTTGACTTTTCGTTGACACTGATGAAACACAGTCTATAAATAAACAATAAACAAGTATTTCACCTTTTTAATTTCAACCCGAGGTGGGGCATATGGGCGTCCTACAATCTGAGTGGCGACTTGACAGTTTTCTTTCTATACCATATATGTATATTATATGATAGGAACGATAGAGTTAGATTGTATATGAAAAAAAATATACGGATCTATATATTTAGATATTTGTACATCCCTAGCATATCGGGATTCAAGACTGGAAACATCGGAATTCACTACTTAACACAGCAAGATACAACAAATTTTTAGTTAACCTACAATTAATGTTTATTTATCAAGGGCCACTCGTCCAATTATCGAGTACAATTCTCACATTTTTTAGTCTTTCATATGCATTTATTTAAAGAGGCTTTTATATTGTTTTATAGTGGTGTCATAATAGAAGGAAATGTCGACAAAGTTAATTATTATCTAATCACTGTGAACTGAATTTAATAAAAATCAAATAAAAAAATATAAACTAATATGAGCAGAAAAGTATATAATTTAACAAAAAAACGTCTTAATTAAATATATTATGATATAGAATATTAACAGGGAACACAAAAAAACGAGAAATTTATTTGTATTTTATATAATACACGTACAATGTGATGCCCAATAATTATCCTAACAAAATATTTAAATACAAAATTTGGAATATATTTTATCATAATCGCCAGTTTAAAAACCACCGCGATGTCGAGGCAGGGCGTTTTTACTGCTGCTTTTTTGTATATTCCCCAAGATTAAACAATTTTAATTTAATAAAGAGAAGAATCTACGACGAAGACGATATACCGAGGCTCTGAATTAATGCTTTTATTCCAAGGAAAGATGCAACTGTCTACTAATTACCATAAAGATATTATATCTAACCATGGCGCTTTAAATAAATGGGTGTAAATAATAGAAAGCAATCTGATTATGATTATATATTACGTTTAAAAATATTTATATGTTAATATTGAAAGAAAAAAGCTTTTAAATATTGAGTATATTAAGCTCAGTGCCGAAAAGAGTTGATCCTGTAATACGCGACCCGAGTGAGAAAATAAGCGAGTTTTTGGTAATGTCTTTATACGATGAGATGCTTCACTTTCTAAATGAGCTTGGTTCAATTTTCAGACGCCAGCCAGCAGAAACTTGGAAGTTTAATTTCATTTGAGAGCGGACTTTCACACTGCCGGGTAAGACTTTCGGCTTGTTTGCTCAAGATATTTGCATGAATAATATCCATTTCACCTAAGACACCTTCATACCGTGTTAAAATTATGCATTTTGGCTTGTGTGTTACGGAGGAGGTAGTTATACTATTGCTGTAATAGGATAACGTGCAGCATACATATTAAACGGGTAAGGGACATTCTACAACACTTATGTCTAATATTTTCAGTTTACGTATTTTGTATAATTTTCTGTGAGATTATATTCTCTCTTAATTTTAAAATCTCTTATCATATATGGAATTTGGCTGCATCTTTTGAACTACAGTACATGTCGATACAATTGAAATGGTCGGAAATTTAAGGAAAGTACAGATCAATCAAGACTAAGGCGGCGAATTGAACGGTGCCACTGAAACGGCAACATGTTGCCATCGCGCCACCTTTTGCATTGATAGACAGGCGAAGCATGAGTGTTTTGATTACTTTTTTACCATGATGGCTGACATTTTTGACTGTTTTCAACGGAAAATCATTTGTAAATTGGTGATATTACACATAAAATTACAATTCATGCTATATTTATTTTCCATTTAGCTATCGAATCCCACACCAAGCCATATCTTTCATTCATATATAGCAATCCGGGCAGCCAGTATTATAGTAAAAAGCATTGCTTAATTGGTATTGATAATAATGGATGCATTTAATGTAATTTTCGACTTGCTGTATTACAAGAATTGATAATCACTTCGGTGGACAACATTATGATAATTGCTGAAATAAATGTGTATGGCGAATGAATATAGAAAGGCTTTACAGAGTAGTGAAAATTACGATAACGACACAACAAAATGCATATACGGTGAAAACCTCCATTTTCTCTGCGCTATGAAATTTGTAATAGCATTAAAAAGGATATACGCCGGGAGCTTTAAATAAATGCATTTGAAAATTCAAATTTCCTCTCGAGGGCTGAGTAAATATGGTGAGCTTATGCGTTGGATGTCAGCTATGAAAATGGGAATATAAGAAACATTTCCTTCACGCTGACAGCTTCAATACCGTCCGAGACACCGGGTCGATGGGTTGACATATTTTATAAATATTCAACGCGAAGACCCGATATACGGCGAACTACAGATGCGATCTGATAAAAAAATTCAAAGAAACAAAATAAATATCGATTTCCAGCGAAAACTAAAATGGCACGCCTAAAATAACAAACGATATGTCCAACGGATATTTATTCTTCAGAAGATTTTTAAAATCTGTACAAATATTATATTACGCATCTCGGCCTTAACCACATGTTAATTGACTTCAACTTCTCTAGAAATACATACAGATACGATCAAATACAACAATTCCAGAGAAACAAAATAAACATCGACTTTTAACGAAATTATTTCACGACTAAAATGAAACACAGTATTTATTATTTTATCAATTTTTGCCGTCGTTTACGTCAAATTAGCTTGGGTACGAATTCATTAAGATTTGATTCTTCTTCTTCTTCTTCGAAGGAATTATTCAAAACAAGCTTTTTCACGACCATCTTACCCAACTGTTGTAACTATTGATGACGCTCGACTGATTATTTACATAGAAGACGATTTGTAAATCAAGACCTTTCTATTTTTTATCTGTATCCGCTCTCTGTGTGGAGTATATGGCTACCACGCAGCGCTTCTATGATTACCTATCATCCACCAATCGCTTTGAATCCTTGCAGGTCACACTAAAATTTCATGACCGCCGAATATTTCAGTTAAAAATACGTTAAAATAATATTTAAAAAATCAGAATATCATGCATGTCTTCGAAGGTTTAATATGTTTTGATATTTTTTGAAAAATATTCTTTTTCCTCATGGACATTATATTATATTGATCAAACGGTAGTAAAATTTGATGAAGCAGAGATATTATCATAAGTTGTTTGTAAATTGCAATTTAAATCAATGTTACGTGTGTCGTAATCGACGATTAGAGTATCATTTTATTATCATAAAACTAATCGAAGCATATGTCGTCAGTTTTGTTTGTTCAATATATATTTTTTCAATTTTACTTTCTACCGCTCAAGGTCCCTCATTAAAAAGCTTCTCGTAAAAACCGCAGTCTATTTTAATAGTCAATCAATTGAAATCGATTTCAACGGCTCAACTGGCGACCACTAATATATACTTTTTTGCAGGATGCCAATCACATCCTCTGGGAGTGTCCCCATATGTCGATTGAAAGGGAAGAGCTTCTCAAGTAAGTTCATCCATTGCGACTTGGTTTCTATGAATGATAATTTTTTAACTTTTAAAAACATTGCAAAATCTTACGGCGAATGAGAAAGTCTCTTCTCGACAAGGCTAGATGTCAACAGGGTATAATTAGTTAGAATATGAATCACGCACTCTCTAGAGCACGCCAACCAAGGTCTTGAGAAGCTACTCCTGGGAAACTTCTGGCACTTATGAAGAGCGCCTCTCGTTCGTTACGCCACGGTATACGCCTGCATGACGGGAGTGGAGACGTGGCGGGTGGTGAATGGGAAATTTATGTAGTGTACAATATGTCTATTTGAAGTACCGTTTTTATATACAATAGAAAACAGTGTGAAGTTAACGAATACCACTAATCTTTTATGTTGTATTACATTCAATTTAAACTCGGATCAATGAAAAATACTTAAGTTATTTTAACGATTTTTTTTATATTTATCTTTGTAAAAAAGTAACATTTGGAGAGCGCGATTAAAATAGAAAAGTTTACGAATGCGTCTTACTGGGAAAAAATAATATTGAAGTTTTCCTCGCGTACCGCTTCAAAGAACAAATTCATCGGGAATAATTGGGAAATCGGGAGGATTCTTAAGGATTAAACTTTTCACTGGAAGAGATTCCGAATAATTAGAAGATAAAAATTCAATTAGACAGACGGTTCAACAAGAGAAATTTACTCGAGCGGTTATATTAAAAAAGGCCGTATAAATTTAATGATACGAGAGTGTAGATAAAGCTCAATGGTAATAATAACGGTATAAGAAATCACAAAAAGCTCGTTTTTGGTTAATTTTACAAATTTCAAAAGAAATAAAAAAACATTTTTTTATTTTGCGACGACGTTGAAAGCTCTTAATACACATTCTAAAATTCGTGACATTTTTTTATAAAAAGTGTGACATTTATTGCAATGACTAATGTAAGAGAAGAGGCAGGCAAAGAATCGCTGTCCTGACGTATGAACTTGGACTGATGAGTTTTGTTTGTTTGTTTTGATAATGATAATAAAAAAATAGCATTTGTTTCAATTTAATTTTGGACATAATCGATTTTCCCAATATTTTGATGAGTGGCTCACGTGTGCATTGATTGCTCGAGTTCGTCAAAATATGAACCTGTTTTGACTATGACTTCATCATTTGATGCTAATTTCTTTCTCTGAAGTCATCTTTTCATCGTAGTTGATGATTATCCTAGTCGTCATGCTAGATCGAATGGTGACATATGGAGAGAACTATTACTATTGATATTACCGATAACTAAAAGAAAACAAGATCGTTATTTACCATGCTTAAATTGATGACAATAATGAGTACAAAATGAAAATGTTTTACGATTTTTATTAGGTAAAAATATATTTCCAAAACTTTTAAAAATACAGTTGGTATATTTTCTTCAGGCGTCAGAATTTGTTTAATTCACAATAATAATTGGTGTAAATATCTCTCCGGTGAGAATACAAAGCATTGTTGAATGTAAAGCATTAAAAAAACATTAGACAAATAGCTCGATGGTGTTAACTGTTCGTAGGCGATGCGAGAATAATGAATGGGATTAAAATTATGCATTTCGAATAAAGCAGATTGCCTCTAAATGCCAAGCCCGTGAGAATCATCATCTATTATGGCGGATTAATTGTAATATATTGTTGATGTAGTATGCATTGTTTTCAAGTATCTTGGGTTACCTATCATTTCATCTTTTAATATTTGGTTAAAATACTCCGAGGAAGGAAGATGAGAATAAAAAGTATTAGAAGTAAAACTATAACACAAGTTAAATCTTTTTGTAGAAAAAACATTTTCCGGTACGGGAAATTATTATAAATTACAAAAAATTATCTTGAGTAATTTTGTTCTACAACAACTACAAAAGACGAACATAATTCGTTTCAGCGAAATTTTGTTTGGTTTATCCCATACGAACGTTCATTTGGTTCTTTAAAAATATTTTTAACTTCATTATATGTTATAATGAGATTTGGTCTGTATTGAATAATATATTATCAATACATATTGAATACATTCTCGACTACGATAAAGTTCATCTAAACATTTTAAGGTCTGTCTCTCTCTGTAATATCTTCAGTGAAGACAAAGCATTGCTAGATTGCGGCTTCCACGTTTGAATGGAGTGGGAATTAAGCTTCGACTTCTTAGTATCAGCAATCGGTGTAAAATATAAGGAACACGAGAAGTTCTAATAGTGAAATATAATGGTATTGTTATTTGATGATGGTGGTTATATAGTAAATCATTTTTATTTTCGTTTACAACAAAGATAAGCGAATGGTTAATGTGTTTATGCGTGTATCGAAAAAGAATAAATAATGGATAGAGGTTATTAAAAGTAGGAAAATAAAAAACGATAAACACGAATCACATAACAAGAAAAACATTGAAAGTAGGTCAGTCATGTTTTGTTTTGTAAATACGTCAATCAATGCACGTAATATGAAAATTAAAATCAATACGTAGGTGCTCATTCACGTAATTAATTTCGTGTATAAAAGAAAAACTTGGAGAGCATACGAGGAAAACCTTGCGGGAAAAAAACGTCAACAATAACAACAGGCCAGTAAGGGCCTACGGAATGCGCAATACTGATAACAAATTAATGATTTGGGGGAACGCGACGTCGATAAATGTCTGAATACGAATTAAGAGATTGTTATCGTCGAGTTATAAGGATACTCGTTTTTAAGTACACAACATTAGGATTGCATTATTGCGTTATTTTTGGGGCGATAAAGCAACACTGATAAGGGATATTTTATAAAGTAAGTGAAAGTAAGCTAAGAAAGTGCTTATCGTACATAAAACGGTAATAAGTTTCGTGGATAATGGCTTGTGTGTTGATGGCCCATTTTATACGGGCTAAAAAGGATTACCGTCATTGTTTTATTTCGTCATTTCAAAGAGAAAAATATAAAGTGGGTTTATTATAAAAATAAATAATACACATTTTTTAAAAGAAATTAGTGCAACACGATTAACTTCGTACGCATATTATATTTAAAGGACACAGTTCGCATTTTTAAGGATTTTTTTTCATTTAAAGAATGCTATTTACAGAAAAAAAGAAAACGCTGTTTTGAATTATATGTAATCATTTTTATAAATATGTACATCTACATTAGATTTATTTATTTTAAACATGTAACATTACAAATTGTAAGTTCAATACATTTATAGCACGACATAAATATGATTATAACAAAAATATTAAAAACTTAAAAGAGAAAAACAAAGGTAATATTCTAAAAAAGAGAGAATTAAAAAAATAGAAGAAAGAAGAATGTCTACCAAGTAAGTTAGACACATCCTATTCCATTCCATATATCCATCTAAACGCACCACATATAGGTGGAAGATATCAATATCCAAGGCAATCTCGTTAAATATCGCCATTGCTCTCCGCATTGATATGACTACTGGCAGGTTAGTCCTGCGTTTAGGAATGAAAAACAACCGATGTTCTCGATTTCTTAGATAGTTAGTTACCAGGTAGGTACCAGGTACAGACCAATATTAACCAGAGAGGCAGAGTTATCAATTAGACCACACATACGTATGTATATATGTAAGTATTATTTTCCCTTGATTTTTTAAACTGTAACGGTACTCGCAACAAATCTGGCATTTGTTTTTTTTAATTTCAAGCGTACGAATTATATATAATACAAAATTTGATATAAATGACACTTATGCAATATTATTTATATGATTCGCAAGAAAAGCGTGACGATTTTAAAATGAAAACGAATATATGAAATGTGTCAATCTAAATAAGGGCCTTATTTATCTATGGAATTAAAAATAATTCTAATTTAAATGGCCGTAAAATTAACGATATATGGTAAAACGTGTGCGCTTCGATGCCGTTGGTTGCGGTTTAGAATCCTACAGCTGCATAAAAAATATTGAAGACCAGAACTAGATACCCCAATGGATTCAACAATTGCCAGACAATCAATTCTCACGGAGAAAAAATCATGAGAAGTTTTCACATTGTAGTGTCCATATGCTCTACTTTCGGAGAGGGTTGATAGTTAAATGTTTGCTTTGTAGACAAAACTACTTGCACCTCCTTACGATATATTATAGTTTGTGATCACCTTACAGAATGATAAATTACTGGCTAAGCCCACATTTTAATTTACATGTCGGAGAATAGTTAACTAGTGCGGTGATACGCTAAATATGGATGATTTGAACTGAAATTCGCCGAAGTTAAGACGAATGCTTTTTCCATTATGTGCTGGCGCATTTCGTCATTGCCTTAAATTGTTTTAGCGGAAGCTCCAAGCTTTTAAGTCCATAACGGAAAGAGAATTATTTCAGAGCTTTTATTGGAAAAGGAAAATCTCGTTATTATAAAGGATGGAATAATCTTAATTGCTATCGTAGACAAATTAGTTTGTTTTAAAATAAAGATAAAATATTTCTCGATTTCCGTGTTTTGTAAAACAAAGGTTTAACGTCTCAGTACTTTTATTGTATAATATTTACTTTTAATTTTAATGGTGAATAAAAAATATCTGCTTCCGTTTCGCCAACACTCATGCCAATAATATGGAAATTCAATAATGATGAGCGATAATTGTTTTTGACAAAATTCTTTCGGGTATTGATAATTTTTACCTGGGAGAAAAATTTACATGGATATAACTTTAAAAATTTCTGCAATAGAACTTGTCTAATTCTTTTTCTTGTTTCTTTCCTTTTTTATGTTTTTTTAAATGTATTTGTACTATTTGTTTTTACACCATTCAACTATTTATATATCATGTTGTGAATACATAGTATTTACAATTCGTAATACTCTTAAAATGATAAATTTTTATTACACTATATCTGCTCTGAAAGTGGAGTGTAAGGATCTCAACAGTTTGAAGAAAACTATTCCAAGTATGGAGTACTGTCCGCACGATCCAGATTTTTTACGACACTTCATTATCAGGCAATCGCTCGACCCTATTTGTATCCAGCCCTGTTTCCTTCGATTAAAAAAAACAGCTGTAGAAATCGAACCCGTAATCTTTGGCTCCGAAGCGCGCACGCTTACCTGTCGCCTATGGGGAGATAAGTAAAATAAAATATTAACATAACAGGAGAATTCTAATTAAATTGTTAACACAATAATAAATATTCACTAATATTTTTAATAATTGAAATAATGCTTAGTAATTAAAAGTTCTAAAATATATGGATTTAGTTTCCACTGACGCGACCAAAACCGAACCGCGTTTCAACTGTTTTCAAAGTAACCTGTCCGCTGCGAGGGAGATCATTTACATTATCTTTGACGTTAATTAAACACGGCTGATTTACAAGTCACTTTACATAGCAAAGCGTTAGCCAAGATTGACTGCGATCGATAGAGCTTCCGATGTATAAATAAAACCAAAGCTTCATTAGTCTTGGTGAATTTTAAACCAAAATTATTCGCGAAGGATAAGACAATGATTTTTCTGCAACGCTAACGACACGACAAACTTGCGATTAAGTCAAACAATTTCGTTTCTCATTCAAATGAAGATAGTTAATCTTCATTACTCTTGAATATTGATGACGAGAGTACAGTATTCGTGAAATTATGCTTAGCAGTCGGTACAATCTTTCTTTGATATATAAAATATATTATTACTTGCAGATTTCGCAGAACGTTTTGCGCTCCTCGATCATTAATCATAAATTAAAGGAAGAATTAATCAAACAAAATTAGAAAGTTTAATTAAAATAGAGAAGGAATAATTGAAGTCAACTTCGGTAGCGTATATTTAATATGATTTCGTTTGATAAATTATGTATATTCAAGAGAAATATTTATCTTTGATATTTTTCTCGTAAAAAATAAATAAAACACAATTTAGAACGGTTTATTAGGTAGTCACTTTCATAATTAAATTTATCAGCATAAAAATATATTCTAAAAATATTATTGCAGAATGAAGCGTTAAATAAAAATTGGTTTTGAACTAATTTTATTCTTGTAATTAGATTGCTTCGCTTTCCTGAATTTTCAGGCAGTATTTACATATACGAAACGATGATCGATAGAAAAAATGTAAAATTTGCAAATATTTTTTGGTTCAAACATAATGACTTAGAGAAAATATTGGTTTGTATCATTGATCTGTCATGGTTAGAGTCTTGCAAATGAATTTGACGTGTGGAGGATACAGATTAAGTAATCAATGAATTTAATTTAATAATTGCAGTATTCCAAAGTATTTCAATGAAGAAGACGACTCAAATGAATCTAAAGAAATGAAATGAGAAACAAACGCGC
>JAGVSQ010014275.1:0-10688 GCA_022683975.1 Rhyacophila evoluta
TATATAATATATAATATATGTATATATAGAAATTATCTAAGGTATACTGATAGAACGCATTATGTGTGGATTTTTTTCTGTTTTAAATGCGAAAATGTGTCAAATTTTACGCACTATATTCTGATAAAACGTACCATAAAAAATCTTGCGCAAAAATATATTCAAGTCAGTTAAATTTTTATTTTTTTATTTTAATAGAAAGTATATTAATGCTTCAAATGCTATTATATCAGAACTTTTTTATATGATTTATGTATATGTTATTAAATAAATCGATGGACAATGAAAATTACATTTCATTTGATTATAAATAAATGGATTTTATATTTAGAAGTATATATAACAGTGGTAGTAATCTGAATTCATTTCGTCGAAATGATTCATTAATTGAGAAATTTTTTACCTCGTAAAACTTTTAGAACAGTTAAATGATTGCAGCGCATTAATATGTCTTGCCAGTAACGACCAAATGATAGCGTAGTTGGTAGCATTGTGTACCTAGCAATCCAAGAAATACGGGTTTGAAACGTCATCTCTCAAATTTAAAAAACCTATAAATGCAGTACTGGATGCCGATTGAGTTGACCAATTCTCTGACAAATAATTCTCGTGAAAAATAATCTTTCAAAACGACGTCTTCACATTAGGGAGATTTATATACTCCACTTTCGGAATGGATATTTTCACACTGTGTCGATCCATATGCTCCACTTTGGTATAAAACACATGGTATAAAAAATACACCTCATGTTTTATTTCGTAACAGGTGTATCAATGTAGTCAGAAATATTATTTTTTATATTTACCGACCATTAGTGTTTTCAGTTTAGTTTTCCGACTCATTACGGCATGAATGTGCTGAAATATCCAGAAGTATTATATTTAATATCATGCAAGTCAGTTCCCCCTGAAAAAGCAAAAGCCGGAAATGCGTTGCGGTAATAACCTGCTGAAAATTCTGTGACTCAGCTCATTTTAAAGTAATATGACCACGAACAAATAAGGTAATCTTTTATTTTAATCTATCGTTTATGAAACTTTGTCTTTTAGCCGACGGAGATCCCCTTTATTATAATAAGAGTGTATCTCCAAAGTGAAATTATTCCACTATGCCAAAATTTAAAGGAAAACATTTTGAACAAGTATTTTGGCGTAGAATGTTTTTCAATGTTTATTTTCTTTTCAGTATTTTTGAAATATTTTTTTACTGGTTCTTTTATACAATAAATACGTATTCAAAATCTTCTCCTTTAGTGGAATAAAAATTCATATAGTGACATTAGCTTGAGTGGCAGAATTATCGATGAGATTATACATGTATGCATTTATTAAGACTATTTACCATTCAACCGTCTTACTTTAAATCACCACAGCAATCCACGTAAATTTCTCGATAAATATATTTATACCAGTCGTAGCCCACACGCAGTTAAGGCCCATACAAAATGTCTTAAGGATCACGATTCTTGAATTCACGTAAGAGGAAGTTATTCTTTGCATGCAATGATATATTATTCGGAAATCAAAAATTCAACAATACACGTGAATGCGAACCAGTGGCATAGGCGGAAGGGTTTCGCTAAGGGGGTTTCAGTGGCGTAGTCCGCGTTCCGTGAAGTGGTTCCCTCCCTGCACCACCGCGATCCCTAGCGGCCCCTCTTTCACTCCGGCCCGCAGATTTATTATGGATTTGTTGCAAACTACAGGGAATATATTTAAATAACGTAGTGAGCCCCCCTCGTTTGCCCTTGGTTAGTTCTCGGGGTGGGGGCTTTCTACGATCTGAGACGAATCTTTGTGGGATTATTTAATTTCGTCGTACAGAATTGTATTATTTATGAGATTTTCTGTATTCATATTGCATATTTACATATCTAGATATTTACATAATTTAGTATATTAATTGCTAAATTAATTTAAAAATAACTATTTCTGCTTAAGCTCGGAGTATGTAGACCTCAACGGCTTAAAAAACTTAAAAAGATTTTATGAAATTTACTAATTTGTAATTTTATTTATCTATTGGAGTATCAACTTCACTCAAAAACAAGTCGCAAACATGCAAATTTAGAAGCTACCCGATTTAAATATTATGAATTACTGGAAAAGTATATATTATAAATTATGATAAAGTGACCCCAATATTTAAAATGATTCATGACGTCACTGTGAACAAAAATATTATCAGGTAACCTTGTACATTTAAAAAAATATACGCGTATTTGAGGATTTGTTGAAACCTTCTTTTCAGTTTTTATACTGTACGGGATAAAATTAAGAAATCTGCAATGATTGAAATATGTGTTGGATATGTATAACGTAATTTGGTTTTTTTCATTTTATTTAAGTGAATGAATAGTTTTTTGACGTTATAAATATCTCAATATAGTTGAGTTTCCATTTTAATAACGTAAATTTTCTAAACGTAATTTAATTGAGGAAGTAGCATTATAAATATCCATCAATCATACATTGGCAGTAAACAATATTAAAATGATTTATTATCCTCGCCGAAGCCCCTTATGTTTCACTTCAAGAAAAGTATGGGAACAATATTTTACCGTATGAAAGGCAATGACTGAGCACTTTAGAAAAGATAGCGCTTGTCAATGATATATTTATCCAACAGAATGCCAACTTCGCAATGTAACTTTATATGTTTATTCCTTTATCGCGTTCGATATTTGAAATCCCCGCGAAACAATGTTCGAATTCATTTGAATTGCATGGCGGCGCAAAGGTTGCGCTGGTCGATGCGCTTTTAGTGGAATTGTTTTCAATCGGGGATTGTCAAATCAGGTAGCTGGAGATTAACGTTGACAAAAGGCTAAACTTGGTCTTCCAGCTACGATGTATTATGGTGAACTACCATTTTAATATAGAGCACATATGAAACTATAAAACGTTGAGGTATATGTAAAGTTTTTGAGGATTTGTTACTGGATCAGCCTTTTAGGCAAAAGATTTTGATGTAAAAATATAAGTATTAATTAATGCGATAAAGATAGAAATAAGAATAGATGTAAACTTATCATGAAAAAAACCCTACTATATGATTGTCTCCATATATTTAAAATTTGATTGAACATAATTTCCTACCTTTTTTTTAGATTGTAAAATACTTGATACAATAATGCTAAAAGGCAATTATTGTTCTAGAAAGACGATGTTACTATATGTCTATATAGAAGTCTATACTAGATAATATGTCTATACTAGATGTCACATATGGAAGTTTACCAGTTTTAAATAATTTAGAATTAAAAATCAATTTCCATCAAGCAACATCAGTCGAAAATATTAAATATCATATAGCCGTAAAAATGGTTCATCGGTTGAAATTATAATTTACCTATAGCACCATAGACAGTAAGAATACTTGTAAAAGTTATATGTTTATGTTGTCACTAGGGCAACTTATTATTCTTAAAATATTTTGAAAATAGAACATGGCAATTTGTTAAAAAATAAAATAGAACAATTTTGAAAGTACTGTATTTATTTAAAGTAGTTTGTGTTTAATAATGAAATGGAATTTCAAATGGAACAGTGCTATAGTATACTCAGGTAAAACTATCTGTAATAGTCTGTTACTAACTGAAAAAAAAACAATTTTGTTTTTGGAACGTTAAAAGCAAAGTACTCAAAATGAATTGTCAGTTAAGTGTCACTAAAATAGATTTTTTAAAGTGATTGACATTAAAAAATCCAGCAAGTACATTGTAAGCCGTGGTTAATTGGTGCGAACCTAATAAAGGCGTCGTCCAAAATATTTTAAAAGGCCATTCTACAGTTAATCCACCACGTAAATGGAAATTATTATGGTATTAATTTTGACCCTTACACCCTTGCGATGGTTGAACATTGAACAAGCCTGTTCTGGGCGAATACATAACAATAAAATTTACATCCAGGAAACGCTATAGCAGCCCCGGGAAGACGTTTCTATATTATTTGTACGTCTTTTACGGACAGAGTGAAAGATTTGTTGTAATATTAAATAATACGATTAATATTGTAATGGTTATTGATACTATAATTTTACATTCCCCTTGAGCATCGGTAGATGCGTTATGCAAGCGTATACTGCGGCGTTACGAACGGTAACCGCTACTAGAAGTACTGAGAGAGACCTTCGAAACTATTACCAACAGAGACGGATTAATAAAAAAATCGTTTAATCAAACATGTAATCTTCTGCGAGTACGAGGCTTCGTATCCTAAAATAAAAATAAATTACCTATCGTTCAAATGGTAATGTTTTTATAGCGTATTTGGACATAAAACATGGATGATAATTAGAGTGAAAAATTGCAGTAATTATAATAAATAATAAATCAGTAACAGTAATTAAAAATAAAGAGACTAAAGATGTTTATTATTTTACTGTTTGAAAGTTTATAACATTTAAAATAAGTCGCTATTTTCTACTCACGTAGAATGTTCAACGTTCGTATGTGTACATGCGCAAAATATCTATTGTCAAAATCGGGATAATAACATAGAACAATTTATAAGATAATAATTCATCACTCACACTTCTAAAAATATTTTTGCTGTACAATTTAATATCAATAAATTGAATCATAATTTAAAAAAAAGTATTTCCTTATTGTTAATTGAATAATGACAATCAATTTGTGTGATCATAAAAATGTTTTAATACTGTGTTAATATGATATATTATACGGTTTGAATTCAGTTATGTATTTTTCTAGCAGTGCGATAATATCGTAGAAACATCTCTGTTGCTTTATAACTCCGTGAGCTCTATGGTCTGTGTTCTTAACGAAAATGTATAGACCTTCCTGCCTATTCGAAAATGGAACGTCGCGTCGTGCATTATTCGCGTGCTTTTAGCTTTTTGTGCTCTGGCAACATTGTTAATTGATGCCTGCCCGTTTTAATTTTGGGACGTTCGAATATGTTCCAAGTTAAATGCTCCTGTAGTACTTTAAAAATTCTGTTTAAAATAAGAATAATGGTATTAAATTCTTACAAATAAATTTGAAAACAAACGAAATAAAGTATTTGTGTATTGTCTATTATAAATAAAACGAGGTGCCTTCCAGCGACTATCATTATTATTCATTTAATTTTAATGATTTTCTATGAAGTGCTTAATGCTATAATAATATATATAAATACAGTGTTTCTCAACCTGGGTCCATATGAACCCCCTTATAGGCACAAGGGAGGCACAAACCCGAAACCAAAATTTGGGAAGCATAACAAAATCTACGTGAGGCACAGTCAGACTATTTGTGATAAGACTGAATATATCGCCCCTTTAAAGGTAAATTTTATTAACTGCATTTTTATAGTTTTGAGATATTGAAGTTTTAAGATATTTTTTGCGATATAAAATCCGTTTCTTCGTTACACTCTTCTGTTTTTTTCTTCGTTAACAGAATAGCTATCGTCAAACTGATTTTTTGCAAACGATAGGCCTTGTAAAAAATAGTGGATCTATCAAAAAAGTCATTTTGCTCAAAAATGTACTTAATGAGTTTTACCTTTAAAGAGACAATATTATATTACGGAATTTAAAGAAACACAGTCACAAACTTAATAAGGTTGAGAAACAATAATAAATTATTATGTTGAAACCGTCCGATACCAGTATTTCGTATACATCAGAGATCAGTGTTATCTGATCTTATTTTGATTTGATTCAACTGATTTAATTTGTTAGACACCTATGTAATATGTTGAGTATCAATAAAACTATTCAATGTTTGAGGGGGATATTTCAAAAGTGAACTTATTCCACAATCGAAATTTAAAAGAATATATTTTAAACATTTCGAATATTAGTTCTAAATATTTCCCTGTGACATATTATTTATAGAAATAAATATATCTTATAAAAAATCGAGTGTGTAGGTCGCGATGTACAAATATATGGGTAAATATTTTTCTAAACGTATTGTAACCCTTAACATCGGGCGGATTTCATGTCGTTTTCCATCAAATCCCTCCTTATCCGAAACTAATTTAAGTTTTTATCCGCGGTGTACGTGATTTCACCTTGCAGTCGTTCAGAATTCCAAATTCCAAATTCGAATTTCGTACCGATATTCAAACACACACCTACATTCGTAAAATAGACCATGTGTTTGGCTAGCCAAACTTTTGCTCATATAATATTATAAGACAACTGGAAAACTTCACATTTAACCCTTATTGATTTTGCAGCTTTTGATTTTATAGTATAATTGTTTACACAATGTCTACGGGTTCGAAGAGAACTCAAAGCCAAAACAAACAGATATATGAAGATAAATATACCCGTATTTTTAATGGAACTATATTACAATGATTATATTGAAATTCGTTAAATTAATTATTATGCCAGATTAATACTAAGAAGGTCAAATATTTGAGGTTGAATATATTGATTGAAATAATGTTACCATAGACGGAGCGTATTAATTGAAAATTTAGTTTTTATGCACCATTTCTATAAACATTGTATGCTTTTAGCCATAATGTTTAAGTACGTGAAGATTTTAAATATTTTTTTTAATTTACCTAAGCAAGTTTATTTTTATGTTGAATAGCTTGAGTTATTACAATGCAAATCACAGTATAATAGATTTATACGAAAGTAAAAATGTCTATTGTCCAATTGACAATAATGTGATGACTGAAATGGTCACTGTAAAACATACTCAATACATATGAAAAATATTTTAAATTATAATTCTTACAGAAAATTTTAGTAAATATTACGTACTCTATGCATGATATTGCACATACATTTATTTCTTTGTTAATGAGATATTTTTTATATAAAAATTGAAGTTTTTTTAAAAACCAAATTTATAGATATTTATAGACAGTCTTCTCTGTTTTTTAAATTAAAAAAAAATTAAATTCTTATTCATTATTGCTTAATGGTAAGAAACACAATTGCTGCATGCTGTTTGATTAAAGGCTGAATTAAGTTGCCTCAAAGATATTTCGAAAGATATCACGGAAATTAAAAATGTGAATCAACGAAAATATACAGCGAATTTCCAATCACACGTCGCTTATCCAATCACGAGTTCTACGAGAGCAGAAAAGTGGCTTCACTTTCGGCAATATGAGTTGTGCTTGTAAATGCTTGTTGAATTGTATATTCAAAAAATATTTATATTTTTAATAGTCAAATGCGATATACAAAAAAATATGCGAATACAAAAGTTTCTCAAACATGTGTTACGTATCACATGGCGTATTCGATTGATTTCGTTTTTTATCGAAGACATTACTACGCCCATAATGTGATGAATTTCCCACCATACCGCACTCTAACATTTGATCGTGAGATTATAACAGCCTGCTATGACACCATCTTGATAATTTACTCAGACAGTGCTTCTCAAAGATATATTAAACAAAATCAATGATAAATTTTATCCCATTTTATTATTTTTAAAATTAAAAGCCAACGATGCTTTATGGCAATGCTCTATTTTTCTTATTAATCTTATTTATTTTATTTATTTTACAAATTGCTGATTAGTTCTTGACCATTACATAAAGCTAAAGATAATAAAGTTTTTGATACATAACAGAATTTAAGTGAATCAAATTCATATCTGATGAAGGAGGCTCTTTATGAAAAGAAGCAACAGTACTTCTGACTCGATTTAATGTATAAAAATGTAATATATCGTTTAATGGAAAATTGTAAAGAAAGTTTATCTTATGAATATTCAATTTATTTAACAAAGCCGTATTAAATGAAATATTATAATAAATTATATCAAACTTTAAATAGATCCTCCAATTAATTGTTGACAAGCAAAGTTGGGTTAAGCATACGTGACGTGCGTTATTGAAATTATTATAATTATTTGGCGTATACATAATATATAAATAATAAAAAAAATTAAACAACTGCTGATTGTGTATCTAAACCTAAATGAACATTATTTAAAACCACAACGTAATATATATTTATGGATATATTTGTCATATTCACTTTGAAATCGGAGTATATCCATTTCCAAATGTTGAATAGTTTACTACAAAAATGTTATATTTGAATCTCCAATAGTATAACAAGAGATATTTTGATAAATTTAGTTTGTGAGAATTAGTTTTCAGCCATTGGATATCCAGTCCTCCGTCTCTGAACTTCAAAAAATCTTAGTAGCTGCAAGATTCGAATACGCAACTTTTGACAACAAAACGCGAGCGATTCCTTCTCGGCTACTGTATTTAGATAAAAAAAAATAGTATTTACAGAATGTATTTGGTGTGGCTACGAGGCGTTGACACAACCTGGGGAACTCTAGAGTACGACAGGGAATTTCGCAGGGGCCGTGTGGTCCATATGCTCCACTTAAAGATCAAATATTGAAAGAGAAAAAAAAAATTATTGTTAAATGTAACTTATTGCGAAGAATTTAACAACACCTGAGTAACATAATATATGATATGTTTCAACGAAGCGTTACTATCTTGTAGAAGCGCTGCTGCGTTCCAAAATGGCAGTTATTGAAACGAAATTGTGTGCCATAAAAAATAAATGATACCTTTCAATATCGCCATGAATCAAGAACGATTTGCATTGAGTGAATTTCTTGGCTCGGTAGAATATGTAATTTTTAAAATTAAATATTTTTGAATTTCAAATAGTAAAAGTAAATATAATAATTTTGAACTTCCGTAATATGGAGCTTGACGTTGATTTCAATTGAAAAATTGTCAGTCGATAGTAACCATTGTTTTTTTTATCATGATTTGATTTGTGTTGTATTATTTGTCAACTGTGTGGTTTTAACTATGGTTAATGGATATACTATAGAAAGCGGGATTGCAAACAAGAGGCGCGCGAGAGATTTATGACGCAATCTAAAATTTCCTATCGAAAGAAATGGTGTCAATAAAAAACTAAAACCTGCATATCCATATTTAACCATTACTTTTCCTTAATTAGCTCGCTTAACACTACAGTTAAACTATTAATATCATAATATACCTCGGTTTTATGTGTTCTGGGATTGCCTTATGTTTACAGTTATAATACTTTTAAGCGTAATATCATAGATTGAAAAGAATATAAAAAATAGACTTACTGATGAGTTTGTACTCCGCATGTCGAAATCGGCCATTTTTAAGAAAACCAAAGACAAACTTTTTGATCCATTTTAATGTACTTGATTGTGTATAGTGGTTTAACATTGTTAGTTTATATATTGTTGTAGAAAAAAGTTCTTCAAAAATTTGTAAGAATATTGTCGTATTATATTTAATGGAGTATTTTTCTATGTATTTTACTTAATTTATTTAAAACAATATGAAAACTTTCGGTATGTATGGCTAAACATTTTTTTGATATTTCACTATTTTCTTACGATAGAAGAAATACACGTAGTTTAACTGTATTCATAACTTATAAAAACAGGCCAGATTTGCGACAGTATATTTATGTGGGTGCGATTTATAGTTAATTTGATACTGTATACATAACGATGTGACATATTTTAACCTAATTTCGCGCTGAAAACTGCTTCAAATAAACTTTCCAAACCCAAACGAAAGTTCATACAAAGTCTATTTGATCAGACCTTCTTAATTAGAAAAAGTTTACTCTTGAAAAGTTTTAAACCATAGCGGCTATAGGATTAAACGCATACAGATTGCGTTATAAATTTGCCCTCGAATGTAACAATGGACGCATTTTTATGTATATAAATACGTTTATTTATATTAAACATGTTAAAAAATTCTCACAAGAATTTAAATACAATTTGTATTCAAAAAATGTTTTTCATCTATATTTAAAGTGAGCTTTAGAATTTTTACAGCTGTTCCTCAAACTTTCTCACGTAAATATATATTATAATATAATGAGGTATTTCACGGTATGCTAGTCGGAAAACTTGGTAATTTATTTCTCTCACCCCACTAAATATTACGCGTATATTTAAAAATAAAGCAATAAAAGTAATTTTGTAATAAAAATAAATAAATATATACGAGTATTGATCGTTCCATTTCTCGTTTTGGCATAGTTGATAGTATCGTAAAACTATTGTATTAGAACTAGGGTCGAATCTTGGTTGTGGAATAAATTATGGTAAACGTAGATTTTTCTTTAATTTATTAATTATGTTTATTGGAATCAAGTGAACGATACTTAAAATGTACCTAATTTTAATTTTGTTTTATAAATTTTCTCCTATTAGTTAATCATGTTTTAGTAAAGTTTAATTTTGTAATACTTAAGTGATGAAAAATGGTTAAATCTAGGTATAAAACTTCATTATAGCACATAATAAAACTTATTAATTTATATAGTGCGTTGATTCCATGATTTAGTATGTTATTTTTACAAATCAGTGCCGCAGCAGACTTTTCGAAACTATTTTTTTGCGATGCAACATTCTCTTCTTAGGTATACATATTTATTAGCATTGATCCCTTGTTTCCATAAAACCAATTCAAGAATGATTGTATCATCCGTCTCCTTTAACACCGCTCGCCCTTCACTGGGATGTAAGCCTAGTAAAAATCCATGAGAGTTCAGAATTTCGACGACTGCATTATGATTAGGTCACAATATAAATATATATATATATGTATAATAATTGTATTTTTCAAATACAAACTAGTTTTTAAACTTAAGTAATTTGTCAATATTTTTGACTGATGGTGCTTGATGGAAATTGATTTTAAATTCTAAATTA
>JAGVSQ010014276.1:0-10687 GCA_022683975.1 Rhyacophila evoluta
TAATATTTCATCGACTCATACTCTTAAAAACTGACAAATATCCAATATATGTCAGTAATAGTGCCTATGTCAGTATTATAGCCGTTTACCTTATGCGTTAACGTATAAGATTACTTACTAAGTTAAAACTGAATTCATTAAAAAGAAAAAAATATCTAAAATTCCAGCGTTCTTTAGTTTGGTTGGAGATATTTGATGATTTTTTTAAATACAATAATAAATAGTCGACTTGATAGTGTTCAGTAGGATTGATATTAAATTCTGAATAATATGAGAATTGTAAATCTTATTCGTGGATTGTTATTATTTCGTGACCCTGATTCCTTACTTGCACATTAATACAGCCCGAAAACATCGGCAGAAGAAATCCGAGTGCATTTTATACTATTTAAAGAGACTCATATTTTTGCGTATTTATTTTAATATAACATTTTAAATCGAGCCCTCATAGCAGCTTGTGGGGTTTTTTTTATGAATCAAGTTTTAGCTTCCAATACAAGTTTTAAGGCACGTTCACACCCTAAAACAAAACGGTGTTATATAACAGATTTTTTTTAGTTTATTGTAAAATATATGCCTAGCGTAACTTGTTATTGGGCGACAATATTTTTGTATAAATAATTAATTATATGCGACATGTTTCATCTCCGTATTAATTATTTTTTAATAAATAATCAACAACTAAATAATGAGATTTTGAATATTAATGGACATTTCTACGGTGAAAATTGAGTAAACGCAAGTCATACTTACCTTAAATAATTTTTCGATATCAGTTAGAAAATATTTAATCGAGGTCCTACGATAACATCTGGTCAAGTGGGTATTAAGTATACTTCTTAGGTATTGTATTATTGGTTTATTTTGATAAGAAATAATTAATCTCAATTATTAATGATACAATTATGAATTGAATTTGGTCCGATGTAAGTAATAATTAATAATTCAGTATCCATTGTCAATAAACGATTATCTCCGTGTTTATCTTTGTCGAATAAAATCATTTTATAGTTTCATCAGAATTATTGTTGTTCTCTCTCCATCTTGAGTACCAGATATTTTCTTATCCATCAATAGTATCTTTGCACAAAGACAATTGTTTTTATGTTATAATTAATATTACACTGTATAAATTACTTTGCGATTTCAAGTAACATGGCAAAACCCTAACTACGAGTGCACATTGTTGAGAAATTATTGTATCTGAATAACTATTAATCATTTTCAATAAATTAGCGCTTATTTGATGATAATTCATTGGAGTTTTCGTTTTATTTAAATAATCTCAAATTCTCTAAAATAAAAGTAGTCATGAGTTGTGATCGTTTTTGAGAGCTCTAAATCATGCACTCACGATTATCCGGGTGCGGTTTATCCAGTTTGCGGATTATCCAGTTTGCGGATTATCTGTGCAAAACGATGAAATAATATTTATTGTAAATAATTGAATTATAGAATTTTTTCACTATTCTAAAACATTTAATTATGTGAATAGTACATTTGCCATGGATAAGAAAGCTTTATAATGAAAAAAAAAATGTTGCTGCGAAAGCTAAAAAAAGGGGAAAACCATAAATTCTAAAAGGAAGTAAAATTTTAACCGGTGTAAGAACTAAACAAATAATGTGAAAACCAGAAACTTGGAACGAAATTTTTGAAGTATAACAATTTGGATTTGGACTGATGACAAACAATATTTCTTCGGTAATGATAAATTATCCATATTTCATGTATGTAGTTCCCATAGTTTTATCTGTGTTGTTTCTACTATCCGAGCCCCTCCTCCCAAGCATTAGCACGGATAATCGAGAGTACAGTGTATACTATATAGGTATAATATGCTGCTCAGTAAATCAAACCCCTAGTTATTATCTCATAAACACGGGGGAAGAAGTGAGCGTGCGTACATTTTATAACCCTCGTCGTCTGTTTTTGACGCATTTCGCAAAGCGATAGATTTTTGTCAACAAGCGCTAGTTGCCTGTAAAACCAACAAATAAAAACCGCAAACTTTTCCCGTTGGATTTTTTCTCATCGAGTTCATATTGGTTCCAATTAATCAGTCTTATCAGAACAACTCCGTATGAATTATGGGGAAACTGCGGTGAGGATTTAAATGGCTTTTCCGAACCAACTATAAACTGCCGGATTATCCTCTTAAATTTAGCAGATACATATATTAAATATAATAATCAGCCAACTGTCGAATGGATATAATATGTTTTTCTTTATATCTGCGTGAACGACACTGGCACAATAATAAATTGTATGTTTCCATAGCAACAATTAACAGACGCATAAATTCTCAAAGCATAAATATTCATACATCTACCAATAAAATTTTCATAATTTTTGAACGATTACAAGGAGTTATGCTGCCTACCTAACCTAACCTAATATTCTCAAAATTACTAGTAAATGTATGTTAATGATATTTCAATTGTCACACCATTCGCAATACTTTAGGTTATTAGTCAATGGCGTGAATTATCATTAATCATTAATCATTCACTTCACTAAATTATATTAATCTACATTGATTCGTCTTCACTAAAAAACCTGAACGCTATTTTTTTATCCTTTTGTCGAAAGACCGGTGGGCACCATCCATTGGACATACTCGGCTAAACTAAGAGATGCTGGCGGGTGACAGAGATTAACGCAGATGTTACGTGTCAGCCATATGCTACATTTAGAGATCGAATATGGCGGAAAAAGCAGAAATGAAAACTTACTGAATTACAGTTCATATTTTTATGAATATATAGATTTTAAAGAAAGTGGAGTCAAGAGATTAGCTAACAAAAATTTCTTAAATAATCTTAAATATTCAGATATTATCATGGTATGGGTATCCATATGGATAATTTGTGCACAAATTGCGAATCAACATTCCCTATTGGTATACGGTGTTCCAAAAATAATAGTCACAGTAAGATTTCTGATGACTTAAATCAACTAAAATATAGTGAACCTAACAACAATTCTTGTTGCTACGTAACACGAGAATTCGAGAAATTGAAAAACCTCTTATACAAAAGACACTTAGAGATGTCTTTTCGTTTTACTGTAGTTGCTATCGATGACAACTGATCTAGTATAATGTTCTATTGACCCACTCAACGATTTATTGTGAGCCCGCGACATGTACCTACGCCAATAAATTTGTTATACAAATGAGATAATATGAATTATAATTTATGTCTAATAGTCAGCCGTGGGATTCGAGCTGAGGCCTAGCCCATTTCTATAACGCATGAATATTTTAAGTATCCATAGTACGTATCGTGTTCTGACAATTCTTGTAGGTGCCTTTTCGATTTTTCTGCGTTGTCGCGACATTTGTCGTAACATTGAGTGTATTTATTGTGCAAATAATATTTTACGATGACCGTGTTGATCGAAATACTTAGCGCTTAAAATATTGTATTTTTTTATTAGACGACCGCTTTTTGCAATGATACTTGCGTATTGTATTGTATTTATTATCTTAGCATGACTAATTCTATTTCATTCCGTAGTGTTGAGCACGGCTATACTTCAAATGGGTGACTGCTCTAGCTATATCGCGTGACGTTGGCGCTGAGAAATGGCGGCAATGCTTGTCAGTATTAAACTGAAGTTTACTATTATAATGAACCTAATGGATTGGAGTCATACTAAATAAACGAAACAGGATTGTTAGGGACAACACAGTAATCACAGCGATAAAATACATAGTATATAATCGGCGTTCCACTCTGAAACAATATATGAAGAAGAAGAATCATCAAATATTTATTATATTTTACCATTTTTGTTATCAAATAGTCATATTTTTTATGTTTTCGTCAATTTGTTTAAATAAAAATCCATTCAGAAATACTTTAAAAATTCAAGTTTGATTGTAAATGAAAAGTAAAGCATTCCAATACAGTTAGTACAGATGGAATTTAACAAGTGTCGGCTATTCGGTCAGCCTGTGGGCCTGATGCATTTGACCCAAATAAATATATCGAACAAATATCTGACCTTGACGAAGCCGGCGGGATTTGAACCTGAAAAAAACTGATTAGAAGCTTGACGCGCTAATTCTTACTCCGCGTTGGGTGGCATGTTGTGAATTAATATCTTTTCAGAAAATGTGAACTAAAGTTTCAATACGAATTGCCTGTCATAGTTTATTGTTAGTATTTTAATAATAACAATTTTAAGTTGTTCTTGTTGGATTCCTAATATGGCACCCCGAGTTTGCATGATTTTATGAAAAATGTATCATTTTTGGCGTTGCCCACTGAACTGTCCGATTGGTTTTAATTGATCAAGGCCAAATGGTTTATGAAGATAATGAAATATGTTTTGCCTAAGTAGATGCGTGTATGTATGTATATACAAGCGGTCCGATAAATTATTTGAGGTGAACTAATATTTCAGATATAATAAGTAACAAAAGAATATTTTCCTCCATTAGAAAGTCATCGAAATAACGAGAAGTGAAGAGAAGAAGAAGTCTTGTATGTATTTGTAATATATTGGTCTTTTCATGTTGCAGTCTAATAATGGTATCTTCACCCGCTTGAGTGAGTAGATAGGATCACATTGTGCATTGTAGCGCTCGGCATCATGAATTTGCCATGTTTCCATCAAATACGTGATACTATACTGATAGGGATTATGCAACGAAATTCGGAATTCGAGAGCTTCAGAACGAATTACGAATTGTTGAATATACATGACGGAAGCTAAAAAAACGAGGAAGCTCCATATATTGCAAACTTTGAACAAAAATGTGAAATTTGGAAATAGGGAAAGCAGAGATTTTTTTATCTCAAAAGCTGACTTTGAAATTCGACCGATCATCTGGCTTTCTTCTTGATAAGAATATCTCAGGAGTTTCTCGGTGATAACGCAGGTGATGATATCAACGATCGGAACAACAAAGCAAATTATAAATGGAGTATTTATTAGACTAGGATCAAAATATAATAATGTAAACTTTTCGCCGTTGCTTTATATTATATATCTATATATATATTATTTTAATAAATACGAGTTTTTAATTTGTATGTATACATATTAAAAAATACTATTCCTATACTACTTTTAATAACTTGTAATTATTTAAATACGCGAATAAAATATTGAATTTTCGAAGGACGTTAGAAGAAGTCATTTTATTATTACCAACAATGTAAAGAAAAGGTCATGATTTACTTTTGTGTGGATCTATATAAAAAGACGCGAATTTGATTTCGGAAGGATTTTTGAATATCTAGCTCAGGGCGGCTCTTCCAATTCTATTCTTTACATTAAAGTCTTCTGATTAAAAGGTACCTCCTTAACTTACAAAAGTTGACGAGCGCTCACCTATGACATTTCCTGGGAATTGACAAGTCTATTTCGATTTCAAATTTAATATAAATTTATATAGTTATTGTTTATGCCTGCTAATGATATCGTTATTAAATATATTTGCTTGATGAAAGGTTCCCTGTTTGCCTTTAAATCTTTTTAATTCTGTAATTTGCCGTATAGAACTTTATTTTTCTCCGTTTCCGCATCAACTTTATCTGTCCAACAAATAAACATTATTTTCATCAATCTATTTTCCGTTAATATTTTAACCAATGACAATGTCATCAAACTCTGTTCTGAAAAGCAATTGATAATTGGAATTATTCTTATTTACCCTTCGTTATATGCACCTATTTAATTGTTATGCACAAAAGCGGGTACAATTCGTCTCAAATTAAAGTCTGAAAGGGAATGTATATATATATATGAATGATATCCAACTGCCAAGGTGTATCCTGGACCATGATGTCGTCCACTAGGCAGCCACCGTTATTTGTGCGGCACCAACACGACATTTAATCATCTACCTCTGAAATTGGTTTCAGGTTTGAAAAGTATTTATAACCTGAATTTTGGAAGACACCACGCCCTGCTAAAGTTGTCACGTCGTTAATGATGATGGTATTGTTGTTATGTAAATGTAATGTCATTTCCTCATTAGTTCTTTCTACGCCGATATCTCTGGGGAAATGATTACTCATTTTATTATTGATGTTAAGAAATAAATCAAATATTATCCTTGCATCTGCATAAACGAGCACCTCTCCAAGATAGTGACTGTAATCAAAGTTTAACCCTTTGTTTGCCGTGAGTGTTTCGAAATCTTAACGAGAAATTTTACCATCCATTTATTTTTGTTAGATACATTAATTATTATAGATAGTATATTTATAAAGTAAGGCAGTGAAAAAATATATTTCTATTTCTATATGTCCGATTATTCAAAAAAATCTAGACGTAATGTCGCAAAATGATCGTTATCAGTAACAACAATATATTGTTTAGGATTCAAATGGCTAAATCTGGGTTTTGCTTAAACCTTTTATTTTTAAAATTTTATATAGATTATAGAATATGGTGATGGGAGTAAACATATAAAAATGTCTAAGAAATATCGTCTTTCTTATTCCAAGAATATTAAGACTGGCATAACAACGTCGGAACTGAAAAGATGTTTGCTTTATCCTTATCAGTGGTATCGGCATCGAATGAATTGTATTTATTCACGTCTTTCTAATTAACATCTACTTATATCAGAAAAATACATCGCTTGTTACGCACTTATTTATCAACCGTGAATGATATGACAGATATTATGCCATACAATTTATTTACGACAACAATGTTGCGTTTGTAAATCGATGACAGGTCGCAGTTACCGATATCAGTTGCTTGCGTAATAATAATTTTGGCGCCTAACATTTTCAAGCACGTGCGTCTGGGTTTGACTCGACGCACGTGCGCGCCACCGGCAGCACGTGGACGCGTAGGTTTTGTAACACCATGCACCTCAGCCTGGCGCGGAACATCTAATCATTTGCACAAGAGATGAAGCAGCGCCGATGACGCTCAGTCGTCGATTTAATATTTAGTTCGTGCACCATACCTGACGTTGACTGTACATATTCTATAATGCTTTTGTACCCACTAAAATAAATTCTATTACTTCTAAATTTCCATGATAAATTCTTCCTACAACCGCCACTAAATTTGAAGTTGAACTTTACTCTTGTATTTTTTTATTAATTTAAATTTTAAAAAACTGAATAGTTTATTTTTACAAATAGTTTCCCATACATATTCTTATGACTTTTGGTTTCTTTATTGTCAAAGCTGGTCATGGATATTCTTTCTTCACCACCATGGTTCAATCTGGCCAGTGACCGATTTCACCATCGTACCCCGAGCTCTTTCTGCGGTTAGTTATAAACACCCGCTTTGTATTTTTCTCGATGTTAACCGTACATGGGGTACACGGGGATGACTCTCAGAATGAAATGTAGTTTGTACGTATAATCTTGATCAACAAAAAAATGCTTAAAGAAGTATACAAAACCATGTTATACTTCACGAAGTTGCTTTCCGAGAATGACTTAAGTAAATGATATACTTTTATTGCCGTTGTTTGTATTACAACTCCTACGTGTGGATTGCCACAATTTCAGAGTCATAAAGTCGGCGTTTTTTAAAGACGATGTTGCAGGGGTTAGTGCGAGCCTTTTGTCAAATTAGACCTGGAACGGCAAGCCCTTTGCTTAAAATTAAGAAAAAAATAAAACTTTGAGGTCAAATCAGTACGTGAATACAATTTATGTAAATCATTCTTAAAATTATTGTATTGAAAAACATAAAACTTTGTTGCATTTCGAAATTCATTGTGAAGTGTATGTATTTCGGATGTATAATGAAAGAGACTTTCCCGATATTCAGTCTTTAGTAATTGTATAACATTGATAAAAAATATTCCTCTTTTTTCCGTTCCACTGCGAATCAATAATAATAGTTCGTAGATTAAGCGAGTCTTTTTAAAGGTATTGCTAATCCACCCCTGATGCTATAAGTCACTGTCGACTGACCGCGGATGATAAGATTATTTTTTTACTTGAAAATTTGTTGAAATTTGTATTTTAAAGGAAGATTGTAAGTACATTAAGACGACCTGTGAAACAACTTGCAATACAATAACAAAAACATGCATTTTTATCTGACATATTAATGAGTGCATCTTCTCTGTATAATTCTTAATATTGATTACTTGTGTATTGTGTAAAAGCCTTAGTTTCCTAAGTGGTTAAGATTATAGAAATATTATCTTGACAGCTATAAGATACTTGACGCAAAAGATTTCGCTGAATCGATACCAATGTGTTATCGTATGTCGATCACTTTAGCATGCACGAACTTGTATCAATTTTTATTATTATCAATCAATTAAACCAGTGATGAGCAATGCTTGATTTCCCATGTCTCGGTACGGGTGACGCAATTCAATTTTTATTTTTTATCTGTCCGATTGTTTTAAATTAATAAGGAAATATAAGTAATACGAACTGGGATGAAATGAGGGCAAATGTTTTGTGGAACAGGATGTAATGCTGTTGCGTGGATTGTTGACGATTTCGCAGGCTTCCATGTTCATAATACTTAATATTTTCTTGCGTTCCTGTATTCGAGGTGTATACAGGTATGAGAAACGAGAACGAATTGTATCGCATACTTGTGATGACCAGCTGAAACATGTTTTTTAACAAGAGATGATTTTATTATTTTGGATTCAATCACTAATGTGGATGTGAAGTTTTCAGTATATAATTTAGTCCCCATGAAAAGAAATGTTAGCTATTACTGGCTTAAATCAATGAGCAAATTATACAATACGGCTTGGAAAGATTTTTTTCTATAATGTTCTACACAGCAAGATTGATATGTTATTCGATATAACAGTCTCTCATCATGTGAGATCCAACACGGAGTCTGGAAGAATGTGTAACACTTATTTTATAGTATAATATTACAAGAGTATTTTTGTATCCTGGTAGGATCCGCCCAACCTTGTAATCACTAGCTTGAATATGGAAAGAAAAATTAAATGCAATGTCATAATTATCTAGAATCAAGAGTATGAACTATCACGTTGTACATTTTTTTGTAATTTCTCCTGCCTCGCCATTTTGTTTTCTTCGTTCAATAATCTTTAGCCTTATCTTATATTTTTGTATTACGTATAGTATCAGCTACCATGGCTCACTAGATATGCGGGCATCTAGAACATGGAGTTACAGATTGAATCCTTCTATGCACAGAAACAAATTCTCATATTTTAAATCTGTATTTCAATTGAAGAAGTCGGTACCAATGGGTTAAACTAATGACTTGCAAATAACCCTTGTAAGATATCTTAAGACGTTTGTTTATATTTTGCAGGCTCATGCGCTTTGCATCAAAGGGGGAAAAATGAATATAATATATTTATTCGATTTCAATAATGAAGTGTTGCTTATTTTATTTACACGAAATTTCAAGTTGCAACTATGTATATATTTTAAAAAACCATATTTGCTCCCAACGTGGACCATATGGATCTACACAGTGTGAAAATATTCACTCCGCAAGTAGAGTATATGCACATTTGTAATGTAAAGACGTATTGACAGATTATTTTTCACGAAAATTATTTGTCAGACAATTGTTCAACCCAATGGGCATCCAGTCCTGTATTTTTGGATCTTTAAAATCCGACAGATGAGGAACCGAGCCCGCATTCCCCGGATCGTTAGGCGCGCACGCTACCAACTACACTACCGGGGGAGTCTTTCTTTATTTAGTCCAAACATTTACAAATTCTTATTGGAATTTTGTCCATTTCAATAATTATAAAGAAAAGGGTATGGCATCATAAATCACTAATGATGCGCCGGGCTTACATGGATATTATTGATGATTGTATTATAGATTCATATTCGATAAGAAACTACACTGTTTTCTTTAGCAAGAAATCACAATCGCTTCGAGTTTTCTTCGTATCGTGAGAATTCACCATTGACGTATCTTTTGACTCATTTTCTTTTGATAAGTTCGTCGTATTTTACATTTTCTTTGCGCGTTTGGCTAAGACATCAGTCGCTAGAGAACGTGACGTCGTACAATGAAAACATAATATGCTATCAATTGATATGTGTACAGTTTCGTGTTAATGTTCATTTGGATGCAGAACATGGTCTCAATGAGTCGAACGAATGTATGAAAACTAATTGTAAAAATAATGTATCGCGATATGTTTCCGTGCTATGAATGTACATATGGTATTACTCCTATGACTGAAAACGATAAATTTAATATTTGTGCTGTTTACAAGATACTCATCAGACGTAATGTAGATTCACAGCGATTCTCTTGTAGGATTCATGATTAACTCAGCCACGAGTGATCAGGGTTTTGTACGAAGTTCACGCTTGTTGATGTTGTGAATTGTTATTTACATATTTATTGTAACTCATAATAACACACATAAATCACACTTTAACAAAATGCGCCAGCTGACTGTAAATTTAAAATCACAAACCAACTGACACTCACAAGTAACGGTTGAACCACAGATTCCCATTTGTTTGGTCTATTGCCTCCTTTTCGAAAAAAATACTTACAATTCCTCGTCGCTCCACATCCCACACTCCAATCACTTTACCATTTTGCCTGGACCTGAGCGCCCTCACAAGTCCTTGCAAAATTGTAAGTTTCTCGTTTTTTTTTTAACTTGCGTAGTGTATATATTTTTTTATACCATGTTCGCTCCTAACTTGTAGCATATGGATCTCCGCAATGTGAAGACGTCTTGACAGATTATTTTTCACGA
>JAGVSQ010014277.1:0-10686 GCA_022683975.1 Rhyacophila evoluta
TGTTATGTTATTATCTCTTCTAATATTTCTATAAAATTCAAATTAAACATGTCCATATTTTTGTATTGTAGCAATAAGAGAAGACAGAACCCGTGGCGGTCGATCAACTTATCAATGTTCATACAGCTTGAGTGGAGCGGCTTCCACCAGCTCACTTCTTGGAGCTGGATTAAGTTCTGGGCCTTTAAGACACGCTTCCAGTCTCACATCTGTAAGTTATGAAAATATTGATATAATTGCTTCTTTTTTCTTTTGCAATAGTTGTTATACAATCTTCAAAACTGTCCGGATCATTGAATTAAATTCTCCAACCACTGAATAGAATGAAATTATATCTGGCCAATGTTTACTCAAAAATTATATAGCAAATATCTTTTCATGCCGAAAATAACCAAATGTTACATCGAGTTTACCTGTTATAGTTTCTATTAATTACCTTTTAATTAAGAGATATTCATTTACATAGTTAAAGACTGACACTCATCGTTATACACTTACAAATTACCCGATATCTAGTATTATTTATTTTGCTATATAAGTCATAACAGCATAACAACTGTACTAATATTTAAAATAAGCAGAATTTACCAGTAACTCATATTGCAGACATTGGCAAGCTAAAAATTATAAGCAAACTGTTAACATCGGTTCCAAAAATAAATATAATAACAAATATTCCTATAAAATATTGTACAGCTATATTTCTTCAAACATTTGAGGAAAGTAACGCATGGCGAATGACAGTTTCATTTGTATCAATACTATTAAATATCTTGTATAGATATCATCATTGTCCATTGCAATTGATATTGAAATCAATATAATAAGATTGATTTTGTATGATTTTTTTTTATTAGGTTAATGGGCCATCGTCTCATCTGTCGTATCATTCTCAACATGATCTTCATACGGCATCCTTAGGCGGTAGCTCTCATGGGATGTCATTGGGATTGAAGAGTGAACCGGGATCTCACACTGTCCATTCCAATAACATGGCCATACCACCACTTCTCCAGGTAATATATTTATTTATATGCTCACAGTTTTATAATTCTTCTTCTATTATAACCCTTTATTCATTTCATCCCACAATATTCAGATATTTAAAAAAAAACCCTTCAATTCTTATTTTTATGGAGTGAAGAGTAAAGAAGTTTTTATAGTTGTTCATCTCACACATCATAATTTGTAATGTTTAATCTTCCCAATAATGTTAGCCATTATATTATATAATAGTACTTACCCTATAATAAATAACTAATTAATACTTTGAGTTAATGTATTTTCCAGGAAATTATGGATGTTGAACATCTTTGGCAATACAACGAATCAGAACTGACCAAAATGAATAAAGGGCAAGCATTGGGCAGTGGAAGTCAAAGCTCATCTTCAGCCGCATCTATGATGAATAATCCTCTCTTAAAAGCTGCGGGTGTGTCGGCTGACTCCAATCCTGACTTTCTTGCGAACCTGTGCAATATCGCCGATCATCGATTGTATAAGATTGTCAAATGGTGCAAGAGTTTGCCCCTCTTCAAAAACATATCAGTAAGTCTAATATCTCTAGATAACATCCATTAGTTTTACATTTTCTATAGAATTAGCTCACCCTGTTTTTTTCTTTTAGATTGACGATCAGATCTGTCTGCTGATTAATAGCTGGTGTGAACTTTTGGTACTGTCTTGTTGCTATCGAGGGGTCAGTACTCCAGGGGAAGTCAGAGTTGGCGGCGGCAGCCGAGGCATTACACTCGAACAGAGCAGCAAGTGAGTGGCTATATTCCATTTCCTGAAATACAATTGTTTATACCTTATTCTTATAATAATCAAATCGAAATGCATTTTGCAAAAGATAGCTATAATCCAAGTAATAATTTTTTTTTCAGCCTGGGATTAACGCCTTGCATAGAGAGGATGCTTCACTTCACGGACCATTTAAGAAGATTACGGGTGGACCGGTACGAATATGTCGCCATGAAAGTCATTGTTCTTCTCACTTCAGGTTAGTTATATGAAGAAAGACTTGCCATCGTATTTCTTGCGTTTGAAGTTTTATGTGTATATTCCTAATGAAATGAAATGATGTTTCCAGATATATCTGAATTGAAACAGCCAGAGAAGGTTCGAGAGTCTCAAGAGAAAGCGCTGCAAGCTCTACAAGCATACACCCTCGCTCATTATCCTGAAACACCCGCCAAATTTGGAGAGCTCCTACTTAGGCTACCTGAACTTCAGCGCACTTGCCAGGCATGTCATGCTTACTTTTGATATGGAAAAAATCTAACCAATTTTCATATACTATTCTTAGTATAATATAAACATGAAAAAAAAGCTTTATTGCAATAATTGAAATACAGCCATAAATTAAATGTTATAATTTTTATTGCGTAGGCCTAGTAGCCAAAAACTTTTTATTTTCCCTTATGATGTTGGTATCTGCCATTTTTTGTATTTAATTTACATTGAATACATTTAGTTATATCTATCACATATGCCCAATGAGTGAAGTGAATGACTAATAACCGATCCTTCATAAACATTCATAAATTTTTGAACCTATAGCAATGAAAGTAATAACTTCTTAACATTAAATATGTACTTTCTGTTTAGGTGGGCAAGGAATTGCTGAACCCAACAAGCAAATCAAAAGACGGCGAGACTCCCAGCTTCAACCTGCTCATGGAACTGCTCCGAGGAGATCACTGACATTTTCCACTCGCTTTATCATCATATTCAACTGTCATCATCATTATCCATCACTAAAGGGAAAAAATCATCAATTTGTTTCATTGCTGACAATATACGGTTATCAATACTCATTCATTATCATCACTTTATTCAATTATGTTATGCTAATTTTAAATACTGCAGCCAAAATTATCAATATTTTACTAAATCTCTTTATAAATATTATATATCATCAAAATGTCTCTATTCTGTCAAAAGGAATGAGTTGCTCAAATTTTTGGAAGAAGGACTTTCTGATTAAAACTGTTTATGGTACCCATACACTTACAATCTACGATAGCTGTGTACTGTTGGTCTGATTGATACTCATGTTAAATGTCATGCTCATGTGTGGCCTGCCTCAATCCTAACCATCGTCATCTTGGATTGGCAGTACCCCGACTGCAGTCCCATTAGTGTGCAATCTCACACAAAACAGTAAACCTTCATTAAATTACATAAAGGGACCGAAATTATTCAGATATTAACCTACAATTTAAAGTCTTTATAGGAATTACAAATTATAAACTATATTTGAAAGCAAGTTTGAAATGTCTTAAAATGATGAAAAATTTCAATATTGGTTTTTTGAATAACTGGAATTTTCTTGTATGTTTAATTGACTCACCAAATCTTTATTCCATCTCTAATATATTTGCAGTTTAGAGGTTATTGTTTTTTTCATAAAATATTATTTAAAAACCAGTGAATAAAAAGCTCTTTAAATCATGAAGATAATCATCAAAAGTAAAATATTGAATATGTCTTCCTAAGATGACTGATTTTTTTACCGACTCTGTAATGATAAATTTTAATTATAATGTTGCATACATACCAAGCAATTTGAATGTTTATGAATAATGATATTTTTCTAATGCAAAGATAATGATTGATGACGGAGGATGAACAATCTTCTCTGTGATCAGTCGGGTGTTGAGATTTGTCGGTGCTAATCTTTTCTTACAAATGCCATATTATTAAGAAAAAATTCTACATCAGATAAGTTAATATATTATTGCTAATCGTAAGTATGGTGTCGCAATCGCTTTCGCGGCACGATAATGTTGACACATCGTAATATTTTTGTAACGGACGCGTGGCGTACTGCGTATGCGCGTCAAATTAAAGACTGCCTTTTGTACGTTCTTTACAATTTCGCAATTTATTATTATTATTGCTATTGATTTAGTGATAATTATTAAGTAGTGTAGTGATTAGCTGTAAGTGTAAATCGAAAATGTTTTATATTTATATTTTATAAATTCACGAATCAACGGTAAAAGGTAGCTGTATTTTTGTTGATGTACGCATATAGATCTAATACATATAGTTAGTTGTTAGTTTTGCAGTAACGTTAAGGCCCGTTGTAATTCATATCATTAAATGATTATCCAGAGTCATGACGTACAAAATCTAAGAACATACAAAATTTCCATTAAATTCTTCTGGTTGTCCACTTGAATATGAAAATATTGCAAAATATAATAGATATCTTATCGTTCATGCGTAATGTAAATCAACCAATGGAAATTCACTGGCCAAACATGGCATCAAGCTCACAGCAATAAAGATTAAAAGTAACTGTGAAACGTTACTGAGTAATTACTTTTTATGAATTCAACCCATTATTAATTATATTACAATATATTCATAGAACAACTTTTTAACAGTGCGTATATGAATTGACTTGGGCAAAGTTTAGCTGGTAATTTGCGGTCATGTCTCCGAACAATAATGGTAATGAAACTTTCAGTTCAATACCCCATTTCTTCCAAGAGAATTTACTTCTTAAATGTGCATGAAATTAATTTATTTGCCTAATTGGCTAATAATCATTGTTGCAATAATATATGTTCTACTGAATAAGTATATTTCTCATTAAACTTTGACTTAATTTGTAATAATATACCCAATCAATACACTTCGCATCATATTGATGTTTGTATTTAGTGATGAAATACAATTACAACAGGCTTTTGCTCGCTGCATAATTTTATAATCGATTATCGAATTGACTTCCATGGCATTCTAAAGTATATGAATTAATGGATATAAATAATTGTTGAATGAAATTAGTAGCAATTCGTAGAAAGAATTATCAATCAAAGAAGCAATAGATATTTATATTAATATTTAGTACACTGAGTGAGTTAAGTACCATTAGGGCACGTATTTCAACAAAAAATTATATTTAAAATTTTAATTGAGTTTTAAATATCTAGTAATTTAATTCAAATACAGGTTAAATATATTTATAACGAATACCGAAGTAGCAAAATTTCCAGGATAACTTATTAATTAACTGTATTAATTTGTCTTTTACAGTTGGTAATTTACCAAAAAGGTGTAGGCTTATAGAATTCTTCCTGATATAAGTCAAATCCCGTTATAATGAAACCCGCAAGACCACCCCATTTGTTTCATTTGCAAAAGATTCAAAATAAATCGCATTTTTTTTCACAAAAATACAAAATTCGACAATTTCAATACACGCGTAAGTTGTAAGACAGACTGACCTTTGATAAATCAGGATTGCTTTTACCTAAAGATGAGCAGTATACCTGGGAATTATTGTTTGAAAATTGTATATCCAGCGATAATATATCGTATGTAATAACATCTGAGTAATAATTACACGGCTGCAAATGTTAGATAAATTTTAAAAAGATTTTGTCAAGACCGCAGTATTATATCATACAAACCGATTTTTCACATTAAGTGTTTTCATGTTAAGGGTTTCCACCGTACTAGGAATTTCGTTACTTCAGTACTTATTATAAAGAAATTTGACCGTATTTTTAATATAGTATACCATGAAATTGAACTAAAAGATTGTTTATAGTGTCCCTCATGAAAATTTAATGTATCTTTCTCACTCTTGTATTTTTTATATGCAATACTATAATCAAGCAATTTTTTTACTACATATACTTGATGAAATAAAATTGTGAATGCCTTGGAAGTCAGCTGTTACTAATCTTATTAGTATTAATGTTTCAAGATTAATTAAGCCATGAAATGGGATCCCTGGTTCACAGTGTTTTAGACTGCATTAGCATTAAATATTACATTTTAAGTATATCACACTATGCATCACCATAGTCTATTATTTTAACATTTCACAGCGATAGTATTGTGTGCTTGGTCCCTTTACTGTTGTACTAATTAATGATTGTACTAATTACATCTTTTTAAACAAGTTTACACGAAGTCGGAAATAGAATATGACAATATAAGTTTAAGAAATCAGTATAACTAATTTTTAGGACGTATACATTTGAAACCGGTTCATATTGTTGCATTTACTGAAAACAAAATCCATGACATTTTTAAATACAAAGATTACATATGCTTTATATTGCTCTAGTAAAGGGATATAGAATGAATTTCTAATATTATATTATGTGTTATTATTATTTCGTTATATATGTTTCCTCCAATATAATTAAGTATTGTTAAAGTCAATGTGTCACTTTTATACTGTAAATATCCCATATTCATAATAGATTAAACACAATACTATAACAATAATTAATCAAAAAACATTGTGTATTTTCTTGGCTAATCACATACATACAATTGAAGCTATTTAATTTAATTAAATTAAATTATTTATATGGGTGTTTAATGACTGAAAAAAGCTAGCACTGTTTTTTTGTGTCACTATTTCACTGCCTATATATTTGTCTATAGCTAAAACTACTTGAGATTTGGTTCTAACATGAAAGTTGGAATACAATTCAATTAACCGTTTCATTTTAAACTACTTTATATTTTTCCAATAATTGTGTTTTATATTTCCACATTTTTTGTACTCTGCCTGACTAATGGAGGCATAGAAAGCTCCAACCCCCGATAGCTTAATATTGAATAGAACCCTTGATGCCCATAATGAACCAGTGCCTTTAGAAATCATTTGTGGGGAAACATTGTATATAGTTCTCGCAATGTGACTTTATTTTGTGAAGTATATGAATGGTAAATACTTACTGAAATCTGCTAAAAACAGTGGAATTATGAAGTGTTCTAACTGCACAAGTGTTGTATAATATATGTGTATGTTGTATACATCAAAAGCTTTTCTGAGATACCTATACAAATTGTGCAGTGTATATGTAATAATTTTGAAAGCATATCAATTGCCATCTCAGCTCTTCATTTGTTGATTAATGTTTTTATAAACCAAAATTTGTATAATTAACTCTTATGATTGTAACATGTGTCAAAGCTCTTCAAATTTTAATGCATTTGACGTTAGTTGAGTGACTTGTGCATTGTCACGCTACATGCTATCTAAACTGACCGCCGTATTGAAAATCATTTGAAGTTTAAGTTAAATATTGTCATTCAATGAGACAGTTGCCAAATAAATAAAAAAACAAAGTGTCCATGTTACTATTTTGATTCAAAATTGGTTTCCCAAACCTATTAATGATTTAGTACCTGTATTTACTATTCAATGTGCTTCACTTATTAATATACAAACATTCTAAATATATATTACTATTATTATTGTATAAGTATGTGTAGTTTGCCTATTCTTCTACAATCGGTATGATGTATGTATGTATGTATATGTTAAATGATTCCGGCCATGATGATTTATTTTAAATGTTTTTTTTTTTATATTAATTTTATAAAAGTATATAAAGTTCTGTAATGGCAATACTGTAGCAGCTTAAATGATGTTTTAATATCAATAGACAATGCATTAAACTGATAAATAGTCTGGTGCATTATCATTTAAATTTAAACCATTGATTTAATAGATTAACATTCCTTCATTTACAGACAGCTCTTAACAAATGCGGTCTACTCACAAGTTATTAATATGTAAAACTTTCAAATCAATAAAATAGTTCTGTTAATATCATTGAGTGATTTTATCTAAAGTGTCATATATTTATTTTGCTAGGATTAAAATAAATTTTCATGACTCATTTAGGAATATTACTAATAATTATACCGTCACATTTTACCCAATAAATTTACTAGTGTTTCCTCCGGTGTTGCCATTTATGAAATATGATAGTACTTTATTGTATGAATTTATAATTTTTTATTTTTCTGTCACCGTGTTATAGAAATGTTTTACACTAAACATCATCTTTACCTGAATTAAAACGTACTACAATTATGTTAAATTTATGCTTTTGTTTTTATTACATATAATATTGATTATATAAAAGTAATTGTGCCGTTTAAAAGTTTAGTAAAACTATGATAACAATATAATCTGAACATAATTTCGTTCTATTTTCTCAGTGTAATTGATTTTAAATAAAAATCAAGTAGACTGTCCACAAATATTCAAATAATCGATAAATTATTGGCAAACAAGTTTTGTATTTCTTTCTACTGACTAAATGTATCTATACAAACAAGTTTTGTATATAGACAAAATATTTAAAACCCTTTCTATATACCGGCATGATGTCATCATTTTGAAGAGAAACAGTCAAAACGATACCAGCTCCCATATGTATTTTTCAAAAAATATCTTGACCATGAGCAAACAATTAAAATATAAATGTTGACTTATACATTATCCACAATAATCTTCAGATGCCGAAGGGAAAACTCAAATTGAACACTTTTTCAACCATGGTATAAAAAATCATTTATATTATGATATTTTTTTTATTTTGGAATATCATGTATTTATATAGTTTTAAATAAATGTATTTGATTGCAATTTTCTGTTAAAGGCAACTAAAAATATTTTTGTACCAGGCAGTTCAATTTAACGATTTAATTTTGATCTTTGAGAAATTGAATTATAAAAATTATCGTATAATTTTTTAGAAACTACATTGAAAATATTTTGTACTTAGTTGGCATTACGTCTGTTCATTTAGAATGGCACTGAATGTCTTTCTATTTTGGGATTCATTCATCTATTTCTCATAAATCTCTGCTATCTAAAAGCTTGTATTTGAAATTGTTTTCTACAGATTCTTATTAGATCTTAGTACCCCATTTTATTTATTTAAACATTCCAGTATCTTTAAAAGTGTTTATAAATTTGTGTGTACTACATATTTATTTCATTTGCTCAAACTTGATGAAATATTAATTTTAGCTGTGTAATTTTTTGTCAAGTCAAATTATTTGTGGAAATAATACGTTCATAACTATTGAGAATTCATAATTGCACGATTATCGATGTCATGGGCACCACATAAGTTTCTCAATTTTTTTAAATTTCATTTTCCCTTAACTCGAACAATGATTGGAGGTTACTGAACATAAATTACAAAGTCAATCCTATAACTCAGTTGGACATATGTCTTTTTTTTATACATGAGTTTGCTGTCATGCAAAACGCATGTCGGAACATATCCCTGACATACCAATTTTGATTTTAAATAAAATTATCTAATTTGCAATAGAACATAAGTTTTTTTGTTGGATTGGTATTACAAGCGGTCAAAATATCAATATGTCGAAATTATATTTTAGTTGAATATATATATTTTGTACCGGGTAATTACTTGTAAAAAATGTAAAATCTTTAAAAACGTGCATCTGGTGCTTTTTCGTCTGAATTAACTCCACAATATAATAATAATGAATGACCAATAATTGTGAATATATTATTAAATATATTGACTTGGTAAAAATATTAAAGAGCATCATTTGGTTTCCTGTACAAATTCTCGAATAGTAACTTGCCTACTGTCCCATTTTGTTTTTTATTTCGGTGAAGTCCTGGAACCGCCTAGCGGTCAAGATGCTATATGAAGGGAACCGACATAACTCGATTAAGCAAGTATTCTTTCTATTAATAATTTATTTATAAAATATATTAATTCTATCGATGATAATTTTACGTTATATTCACGAAGTCCAAGACATTTTGTAAATTGATATTTTTTAAAACTAGTTAATGATTACTTAATTTTGTTTTATTTTGTACCTTCTTTTAAGAATATTATTATTGTCTGTCGAAAAATGTTTAGCGTTTTCTTTTTATAATTATTTTTATTACGTCTATTAAATAATATGATAATTATTATTAACAATAGAGAAGCAGAAATATCCAGTTAGATTTTTATATATAATTATATTTCTATAGATTTTTATACGATGAAAATTTTATACTTGACAAAGTGATAAAACGAATAAAAAATTGTATGATTCAATTTTTTTTTATTTTCCCCAAAATTAATCTACACAAATCACATTTATCTCAACTACTTTCCTTCATAGTCTATCCATATCCAACCCATATCACTCCTTTTTCAAGCTAATCTTAAATAACATCGTAGCACATTTCCTCATCTTCTCCATATTGATTACACTGTTTGGTACACATAACGTCAAAAATCATTAGTCGAACCTTCTCAATTGTATGATGTTCGAGCAGTGGCGTAGATATACATTCAGGAGTAAGTTAATTCGCTGTGTCCCCATTTTTCGGGGTTTTTTTAGCTCTCACGCTAACTTTATAAGTTTACTTCTAATTTTGATTTGTGTACCTGGAGCGATTGCTCCACCTGCTCCTTGGTAGCTATTTCACTGTGTTGGTAAGTTTCAAATGTTGGCCGTATGTCAATGGTCTTTTTATCTTCCACTAATAGATGTCATGCTGTCTTCATAGTATTGTGAAAAAAACAATCCCATATCGTACAGGTGTTTGATCGTAAATAAATTTTGTAATTTATAACATCAAAACTTAAACAAATGCATTTAAGTTGATGCTCCAGATTGCCATACAGTCATGCACATGCACGAGCTGTTAGTACTGATGTTGTTTCACGTGCCTCGATCAGGACTTCTTATCCTTTTTTGGACCGTGGCCCCCTTTTGAGTTAAAAATACTATTGAAAAATTAGTGTCATTTGTGGGGAATAGGTTGACACTTGGCCTGCGGGAACCGTAATATTATGTTATTGTGTACCCCAGCGGTTATCTGCCAGACTCGGAACGTTCCGTGCCTCATATTTTAAATATTTT
>JAGVSQ010014278.1:0-10685 GCA_022683975.1 Rhyacophila evoluta
GTGTGCGCAGATGTCATGTGAGCACTTGTCATGTGTGCAGTTGTCATGGAACCATTATAATATATCACAGTAACCTAAAGTTGATACATTAATGTGGAGAACGTGGAAAAATACAGAAATATAAACTACATACTTTCAAGATATTATATGTTCAGGTTTTTTTTAATAAAATTGAAAAAAGCAAACTGATTCTGGTAAAATTGATTTGCAATGTCTTTTACAAGACGGAAGTGTGTTTACAACATATAATTTTCAGTCAATATTTTACAAATTGCCTTATAAGGAAAGTAAGTAAATAACCGTTTTTGACCCAATATTAAAGTATTTGAAACTAAAGACTATAAGAGTATCATTAATATATTTAACAATGTATGGTTTGCTTAAAGCAAATAATTAAAAAATATATATATAAAAGAATGTGACAAAGTCGCAATGATTCAAATGAAGATTTGCAAATAGTCAGCGGGGTCGAGTCCCGGATCTATGATATTACTAACGCACTACTTCTCAACTACGGAGTGTGACAAAATTTTGTAAATTATTTACAATTAGTATGTAAATTTATTCCATCCATTCACAATATTCGTAACCATAGAGTTCGAAAACTGAGCTCAATATTTTAACGTGTGTTCATTATTGCCAGTATAGTAAAATAAACATAGTTACAGACAATTTCATAATGTTATTATGTATGTATATATATTATTGCAACATAGACGATACGTCATACGAGTCTTTATGTGACAATACCATTTCCCCATCGATTTGCCCTTGTTGTTCTATTTTAATTCTATGTCCATTCCAAAAGTGGAGAATGTGGATTTTATAATCATGTTCGCTTCCAAAGTAGAGCTTATGGATCTACACAGTGTGAAGATATCTACTCCGAAGTGGAGTATATGAATTTTCGAATGAATACATGTCTAAACATTTTTTTTCACGTTTGATTGAACTGTTTGTCAGAAAATTGCTCAACCCAATGGGCATCCAACCCTGCATTTTTAGGTTTAAAAAATCCAGAATCGAACGCATATTTTCCGGATTGCTAGGCGCACACGCTAATATCAACGCTACCGGGTTGCTTATGGATTTTAGTAGTGTAAAAATTACCACGCCGAACATAGAGTATAATGGATCTTCGCATTGTCGAGATTCATTTTCAAAGACTTTTTTCACAATAATCGATTGTCAGCCAACTGCTCAGCCCATTAGGCATCCATTTCCGCATATTTATAATTTAAAAATCCCGGTGCTGTGAGAATTGCACCGGTAATCTCCGCCTTCGAAACCCGTACACTACTACCGGGATGACAATGATATTTTCCTACAGTTTATTCATTGATTTGCGTAAAAATCCTAAAAGGTGTTCCTTGGCGATCATTTAGCGTCATTTACATATTACCAAATGATGACATATTTGCTATGTGTATGCATCACGATAATTTAATTGGAAGTTTTAGAGAATTAAAGAAGCAGCAGATCATTTAGTGTTATATGAAAATAATAAAATGTGCATAATTAGTTTAATCAAATAATTTTGTCACGTTAAAATAGCTGTACTTCTACGAATAAAACCGTACGTTCATGACTATAGCCTTGTCCTTCAATATTGTTTATTTCTTCTAAAAGTGCCGTGGGTTAATTATACAACTGTTTAGATGAAAATGTGGATGAAAATCAATAATATGGTACTAGTTTAAATACAAATCGAATCAGTTTTTATAAATTTGTTTTAATGATAAAATGAATAACCTTTTGAATGATATTATACATTATTATAGACGTGTCGATTAGTCAAAGTTTTTCGCAAATAGAAAGGGAAGTCCTCGACGTCAGACACCTATTAGTATGCAATGTCAATGCAGAATATTAATGAATCTTAAAACCTTTGTGAAATCATCTTACTCGTTCGAGGTTGATACATCATATTAATCTGTATGAATTACCAAGCACATATTTTAAATGGATGTTAGGGAAGTAAGTATTTCAGTTGTACGGTCACGGTCATAAATATGTACCCATGAACTACTCAATGCGATTGCTTTTTTGTGTTGGTTGTAATTCCGCAATCACATCAATAGACAAACATCAAATGAAAGCAACATGGAAACATGTACAAAGTTATAGAATTTAAAAACTAAAAGATATCACAATTTGTTTTATAATAATATTTATTTTATTTTATATCGATAAATATGAACATAATTATCAAAAGTTATAGTCAAACTATTAAAAAGAGGGCAATTTTGGTTAGCCAGACCCGGACCCAGACTTTTGTAATACTCTATTCTAACCTAACCTAACAATTTAAGAATTTATGGGTTATTTTAATAGATATTTACATGTCTTAGTTATGTATATGTATCAAGTATAAGAACTATCATGCACTTGGATAGGCTTAAAGGTAATCCATTTTTTCCTTTATAAATTGGCAATTAAAATCATTTTTGAATAAAAAAATGTCAGCTTTAAAATAATCGTTTATTTGATTTAATGTTTCATATCATTTTCTTAAACTCATAAGTGTAATTAGTAACAGATACAAATTTATTTATTTGTTTTTCTAGTACAACAATTTATGTACACTCGGACCTTGTATAAGACGGTAATATATAGTTCCAGAAAAAACGTTTATCTATATATTAAAAATACTTAGACAATACATTATAGATCGCTTATCATGACTAGGGATTGCAAAATGGAATTGGGAATTCCACGGATTCCGGAATTCGCATTTGTTTTCGAATTCCAATATGAACTACTAATTAGTAATCATCATAATTATGAAGATTTTAAAATTTCTGGATGAATATATGAAAGTAAAATCTTAAAATATGGCGAGACCTAAGAAAAACGAGAAACTTCGAAATACACAATTCTATTTATTCGACTCAAGTGGGTTCTAAGTTTTCATTATTGGAAAACTCTTGAGAATTTTTGGATTTAACCATTAAAACTGCCTAATAATATTTTAAAGTATTTCATGATAAAGAGCCAAGCACTTGTAACTCTCTCTTGAACTTTAAACTTCTTTTTATAATATTATATAATCATTTTATATAAAATAATGTTCTAATGTATCAGCTCCCCCCAATACTTCATGCATGGTTTTTAGTGTGAAACATGTAGCTGAAATTGCTATCTGGGTATCATGGTAAGGAACATTTCAACTAGTTTCTTCGATATTTTGAATATCCAGGTTATAAAATCGTTCTCCACCAATACCACGATAAACGTTAATTGTCTTCTCGTATTTATATGTATCGTCGGTACATTTTCCAGTTGATACTTTTGGCCATTTTTTTGCTAGCAAGTATTTTTTTTTTATTATTTCGTTGACTATGAATCTAGTGAAATATGAATATAATAATGTGTGTGATGACGTGATTTAAGGGTGTCTAAATCAGACATTGTAATTCATTTTTAAATGATGGTTTTTTTAAGCCGTGTCATATAAACTCTGTTATATAAGAATATGCCACAATTCATCAACCGTGTTATATAAAAACCCGTGTTGTAAAAGTACCGTGTTATACGAGGTACGGGTGTATTTTAAATCGATATGTTAACACACATGCTTCGTCGTTACACCAGATTTTAATCCCGATGTACCGTATTTAATTCGATAGGAATGCATGGGAAGCTGATACAAAATATCCGAAACATAGATTGCTACAAGCCCAAGTATTTCGGAGTTAAAAATAAAGTAAACATCATAATTATAAGAATATATGGTCGAACAATTTATGAGGAGAGATCATCACGCTCGACATGTGTACTTCGTCATTTGTTTAACACTCAAGATATTAAAGATTATTTGAAATGCGATGATATTTATAAAGGGAATATATACTGTAACCCTTCTAAGGTCATTGATTCTTACATAACATTCTTAAAATGACTTTGCAATATTATTTTTGTACTTTTACAAACCAGTCTGACTGGAGAAGGCGTGCGGAGCTTAAGAAATTGATACGATCAATACAGGTTTCGTTGCAATGATTTCTTTCAAAGCGAGAGTTGAAATAAAGGTACTTTCTTAAGGTGGCGAGCTTTATTTAAGTGTATAGTACGAAGATCGGTCAGTTTGACTTAAATTTCGAAAATTTAATCCAAGGCTTACAAATAAATGCATTCATTCGCAATAATATTGTCAGCAAGTACTTAGTTATGTTTGAAATTTAATGAATAGCTGAAAACAAATTTCATATGAATCGTAGGTTTTTTTTTGTGTTAGTAGTAATTTTTATTAAATTTATTTTAAAACTCAAAGACATTTTAATTTTAATCTTAAATTAAATACCTTTTACTAATACTATAAAAAAAGTATTATTGAGAACATATACATTTTTGACGAAGTTCTGGATTTGACCTTTAGTTTTGTAGCATACATCGGCTAAGTATTGTTTTTTTGAAGTTGTTTTTTTGTTGTGAAAATAAAACGAGTCTTAATTTTTAATATTATATTAGATATATGAAAAAACATGTTTGAATTGACAGCGGTACTCTCAAATTACATGTACATAGGGAATATTAAACAACGTTTAAGGCTGTGACAATTCACTTGCTTCCTACTATTGTGAAGTATGTTGTGCTGACATAGTATATTTATTGTGATCATTTTCATATGTGAACTGTACATATATTTTTAACCTATGTTTTATGGAATTTTTTAAATAAAAAAAAAATTAACCCCAACATTACTAAAATATATTAATGTGTTGGCATATTTACGTGTAATTAGTAAACAAGGGCTTTTATTCATTTTCCGAGATGGTAAGTATCTTAAGCTAAATAAAGTATCTGTACTTCTGAATATCAGTAAACACGACGAAGTAACTTGAATGTAATGAAAATAAAATTAATTATATGGTTCCTCTTAATGGTAATGTTAATTGAGTTAAATTCGTTTTTTTCTATAGATGCTGTCTGTTATCTATTGCAGATTTTTTAAAGTGCTATAAAACAGCAATAAGTAGTCGATACCCAATTGAAAGTTATTTGGTATTATTTCATTGAGAAGTTTTTTGCTTATGGCAATTACTACAGCTGTGCAAAGTACACAATCTATTATATTTGCCCATTATAATCATAATCAAGTACTAAGGAAGTATTGACTTTCACTTTACAGTTCGTTTTGTAATAAATAATAGTATATGCCATACATACTTTTAAAAACAATATTAAGAAGTATTGAAATAATTGAAATCTATTTGTGAGTATTGACCGAAACAATTGTACCGATACATTTCGTCATCGGCAGCTTAGGCTCAAATTTTATATCTTCAGTTTGTATGTACGTACATTGTAGTAGTATTTTTTTTTGCTATATTTACTTTATATGGTTCAGCGTTTCACCCGAGTTCATTTTTGATACAGTATAATCAGAAATATTAATTGATATTTAAAGATTTTTTTGAAAAAGTATCTACGAATTTTCAGATGCATGAAAACGTCTACAACTACAAATATTAAACGTATAAGTACATGCAATACTAAGTGTATTGTATCTTATGCGTATCATTATTAATACATTAAATAAATTTGAGTTTAATCGTTTTGAATGGATAACGTACTGATGAGTTAATAATTCGTTTGAAGGGACATCGTCAAATTACTTGATTGGCATAAAAAGATTAAAGTTAACAAACAAAATAAAAGACTGATAACTTTAAGTAAAAAAGGTTTTACTTAAATCTTATGATTACAAAAGTAATATGAAAGTAGAAGTTTGAGTAATTTTATGTCGTTTAATTTTTTTATTTTTTTACACCAGGTTCGCTCCCAACGTAGAGCATATGGATCTACACAGTGTGAAGATATCCACTCAGAAAGACGAGTATATGGATCTCCGCAATGTGAAGACAACTTGACAGATCATTTTTCCCGAGGATTGTTGGTCAAACAATTACTCAACCCAATGGGCATCTAGTCCTGCATTTTTCGGATTTTTTAAAAATCTGACAGATGGGGATTCGAACTCGCATTCCCCGGACCGCTAAGCGCGGACACTACCGACTACGCTACCGGGGAGACACGTTTAAATTACTATAAATGTATTTGAATTAGTATCACACAAAAAACAGATGACTGGAGGCATCGTTTTATAGCGTAAAAATTATAATAAATGATTCATAAGGCGTTTGTATTGTATACTGTGGGCTATACGTTATGTTTTTGATATGGTGAGCATGAATCGCGTAGCTGTAACCGAATGTATGGCACGCAGGATTGAAACTTAATGGTTAGAGGTAGCTTGAATGGCTAACAACCTATCTACTGAGATTATTTCTAAATAATTAAATTTAAAACATACTGATTTTTTTTTGGTTTTTAAATATTACTGTGAGGAAAATGTAAGAGGCAATGACATTTGAAACTTACTCTAACAAAGAGTGTTGTAACTATGAGTCATTAATATTTTGGATAATTACAAAATAAAATAGATGTTTAATAATTAATATTGTTAATTATATAAACGATTTTACCCGAATAATATTGCTTTAAATAGATTCAATGTATATCATATTTAAAAGGGCGTATTTTATTTTACAAAATATACGCTATTAAGTTAAGGCAACTTTTTCAATGCTCATGAATTGTCCATGATTTATTGACGACCGTATAAAACCAAGTTTCAGAATAGAAGTAGTGTTTTGTTTTTAAAAAGTAGCATAAATATCTGTGGATATTTTTGAACTGTAAAACTGAGACGAAGAAATGTGAGAAAAAGAAATCGACTAAAGATAAGGACCTAAATTAATAATTTTAGACTATGTTTATCCTTAATAAAGGACTATCATATAGAAATAAAATACATTTTTTTTCCACACACGGTATATTGAAAAGGAAAATAAGCACATTTGTGTCAAATTTTCTTGATCAACGAATCGGTGTTGACATTTAAATATAATTTTTTTAGGAAAGAGATGCAACATACTCTTATTTTAATTTGAATTAGGTGACACCAATTATATTGATTTACAAATAAATAAAAAAAGAGAGTTACACAAAAATATAAAGCACTTGTGTTGATAAAGATATTTAGACTAATTATCAACAAACAACGCTCTAATGAACCGCTTACTTGACAATATTATAAACAAAACGAATAAATAAATGTATTACAACATTATTATTATATATCTAGATATAACACGCTTACGCATGGATAGTGATTAGATGGATAAAGTGGGTATAGTGTTTTATTTCATTTGATTCAAATATTAAGCATACCTGGTTGATTTTTTTTATAAAAGTTATTAATTTATAAAGTATATTTACATACCTGAAAACACCGCTAAATATTGTGGCCATTGCTTGTTATTCCTTATAAACGCTGCAAGAATAACACTTTTGAATGTCATTTTCACATGCAATTTCAACAACAAATAAAACAAAAAACACCTGGCATGTCAATCACTCGGTAACAATGTTTGCGACGATTTGAGACACAGAGAAGATTGTCAATGAATTATATTAAATCCAATGCACTAATTAGACTATCCGACAAAATTATTATCGACGGCCTTAAGGAAAGGCTGAATTAACCGTGCGTTGAATAAATTTTGTTTACTGTGATTCGACTTCAATTTTTTGCATGGACACTACTTGACTTGGCACCCGCCTGCGTCTGTCTCCCAACAAACTCGGGTAGGACATCGACATTACCAAGAGAGGTATCAAAACACGTGTATAATTTAAAATACTCAATAGTGCGATACTATCCAAGTACGTGATTGCCGAATACTTGCGAAAAAAAATCAGACGTGATGTTTGGAGCACCATAACACACATCTGGATTTTTTTTTGTGCTATAAATAATGATGTTAGCATTGCATTTAATTAATAATACGTACCTACATATGTATATGTACGTAACGTACTTGTGCATTTTTATAAAACATGTAATTGTGCATTTTCTGATTAGTCAAGAAAAGTAAGTAAAAGAAATAATATTAAAACACGCATAACGTGCATAATACTAAGTAGGTACATCATTATCCAAATTGTATTATATAAGCGAAAAAACAATATACACAATACACGGTTTCCTTTGTTAAGATATTTGTATTTTGTAAAGAGGATTTTCACTAACGATCAACGAATTAGTGTCTTTAGTGAAGAATGTTAATCTAAGAAGTCTAAGAAATCAATAATAGACATAATAAACTCAATTACTTTATGAATACTAATATTATTAATTCGTTAATTTTTTTTGACTTCGTGTTTACTTGCCAGTTAAACAAATTTTTACAAAAGTTTTATAATTACATAGATTATTTTCATAAACATTTAGATACGCAAATTTAGATTTACAAACAAATATTTAGATTTATAGACATTAGATACGCAAAAGGATCCAATTCATTTTTGATATTTTTGATTATTTTCAAAAAAATCATCGAGAATGTTTCATTACTGTACGCATATGCAAAAAAATAGTCGGCAAAAATCGCTGAATTCTAAAATAATGGCATATTGATACATATATAATATGTACCATCTTCTATTTTCTGATTTATCTCAAAATTCGAAGGTAGCCGGTTAGATTTTTCAAAATATGTACGTCCAATATTATTCTACTGATCTCTCAAGGCACTTATGATTGTCACACCATTATCGTTCAATTGATAGTGGCTTCTTGGTGGTAAAGTCAATAATGTACTGTGCAAATGACATTATAGTATTTCTTCGATGCTTATCTCTTCAGTTAATGACACTCTTTTTGCATAATTTTTGCTGTTGCTTTACCGCATTTTAAGACGATCGAAAGGTTTATTGGAGTTCTTTTGTAAATCATTTGAAAAGAATGAGACATATTTTGCGCGTCATGTTTTAAAAATATCAAGTTGCGAAAAAATTCTCACCATTGGAAATATCTATGGGTATATTAAAAAACTCAATTTATTCACCCTTTCTCTTTAAAGCTTAAGCTTCAAAGATGTATAATTATAACTATGTATCTTACCAAACAGCTTTCTCACATCATGAGTCATAAACAAAAAGAGAACTGTTGAAACAAAAAAAATCCGACAAATATTACCAACAGTATTTATTATATTGACTTATTTACGGTCAAATCATCAAAGCAATCAGCTGAAATTAAGTAATATTTACTTAACTAACTGACAAATAAACTGGGTACGTTCTGACTGCTAAATAATATTATTCATGAAAAACAGTGTTTAATTTGCCAGTACTACCATATTATTTACACACTTCGTTGAGTGGACTAAAAGCTATTGAATACTTGTGCATTGTATGGACTAACATCCGCACCGTTGCTATTTTTTTTTAAAAGTGATTGTGATTGAATTCTGACTGGGATTAACATTGAATTTGTAAATATACTAGTGTATAGATGGTTCAATTTTATTTTAATAAATATGTACACTTTTATATTATTAAAAAAACAAATATCAAGCGACGATCAAATAACATCATAGAGATCCTAAATTGATTGTTCAGAATAAGATTCTTCTTCATTTTGCCGTTCTTAACAGGCCCTATATGTATACGTACATGGCTAACATTTTGTATGTGTAAAAATATTAATGTATATGTTTGAAATTCTGGAGCGAGGCATGTGACTTTATTTAGAAAATAATTATACTGATTAGGAAAATCTTTACTATTTCAATTCAAGTTCTTATTTTACAAAAATAAGTAATGGAAATAATATATCAAATTGTATGTTATATAAATAAAATAAAATTGATTTCTGAAGAGAATAATTTAAAAATAAAAATATATTTACATGGAATGAAAAATGTTGTTAAAGCTTTAAGGTTAAAAGGTTAAAATTTGGTGAGGATCGCCAATAAGCATTCGTCTTGCATTAAAAACACTTCGTATCAAGCAAGCTGAAATAGTTTTCCTTGTTTCAGGTTTTTAAATGAATCTGTTTTATATAAGGTGAATAATTTTAAAAAATATTTTATGAATTACTATTGTATTTTTAAGACAGCTATCAGACACACATTTATCACCATGCTGATAAACCAGTTTATGAATAATTATATTCGTTTCCACCAAGTTCAAGTACCTTCATGAATATTGTAATAAAAAATATGTTAATATACTGGTTTTTTTTAAAGCAAATTTAAAAAAAAAGTCAGAAATGGGATGAAACGTTTGACCTAGCAATTTTCTTCTAAAGAAATAAATTATAATACAAAAAATAAATTGAAGCTGTTTTTATTTTTGTTTTGGGTTTTATACATATAAATAGAACACAATGAAGTAAATATTTCTTTTATTGTAATTAGCAAATTCCCCGAGAACCTTGATAGATATAAATTACTTTTGATTAATCGCCTCGATACCCTTTGTTTATTCGACAGTTGAAGAAAATTGTTTTACTAATATTATTTGTAATCAGAGATAAAATGAAATTTTTCTAAAAATAAGTATAAAGAAAAATTAAAAGTTGCCAGACATTAGAAAAAACTACGGAAAATAGTGTTTATATGGTGAGACAATGCTATAAATAAGTATTGTCTGTACGTAAGAGTGCTATGGTAAGCCCGAATAACTTCACACACAGAGAAATACTAGATACCCATTAATTTTTTCATATTTAATAATACAATAAATGTTCTATATAGCAACGTATTTTGAAAATATATATTTTTTTTTATACCATGTTAGCTCACAAAGTGGAGCATATAGAACAACACAGT
>JAGVSQ010014279.1:0-10685 GCA_022683975.1 Rhyacophila evoluta
TCACTTTGATGACAATGTTGTGCCAAACGTTCCTCATATTTTCGTGAGGCTAAATTATCAGTGCCGCCTAAAGGGAAAAACTGAAATTAAAAAGGTGGTCGCTAACAGTACAGTATTTTTCTGGCTGTATGCGTTATACGCTATAACGAAACATCGTGGGCCATAAATCCATAATTTAAAAAAGGCTTTTATAGTGAAATGCTGTATAGTGAGGTGTAGGTGTAGTAGTATTGCACATGACTCATCGTTTTTGATGTTGATTGTTTCTATAATAAATTACAGAATTCATTCTCTCGGTAATTTAAACCGATCAAAAAATCACCCGGATGGTAGAGCTATATTCTATGATGAAAAAACTTACTCCAAAAGAAAAGTAATCGATTTCATTTCATTAATCAATGGATTTGAAGCTGCTGCAAACGTTATGAAGCTATTTAAGAACTGCGAATCTCCTCTGATACAAAGATTGACCCAGCTATCTCCGGATGGAATGTATCCAGATTATTCTGATACTCTCAAGTTTTTCAAGGTATTTAACATAGAAAGTTGTACATTTCTTGTTGTGACATTAATGTATATCCCTAGATCAGTCAGGCAGTTGGTGTTGAGAAAAATTCAAAGTGAATCACATTTTTGATTGTCCACACTTTTTGTTTTGTCACTGTGATCAGTTGAATTGCAATGTATCTCCTTATCTTGGACCATTAGATCACCAACTCTTATAACATTGAAAAGAGGGTCTCATTGTTTCTCTTGTTCTATTTTGTATAATTTTTCCTCTTTACCGGTTTGAGAGACATACAGTTGCATTGTTGCATAAATACATGAAATACATTAAAAGCTGTGTGCAAGTGTATTTTATGGATTTTATTATGCGCTACAATCGAGAGGATGATAACTAATGACATATCTATGAAATTTCCAGAAAATTTCATACCCTGTGGCTAACCTAATCATGACATGTATGAGTTCTGAAAAGTGAATTCACCTCAGACAAGATAATTTCCAAGTATGCATCAGTAATGAAAAAAATGCAATGTTATCTTTTGTTTAGGGTGCCTTTGATCACAATCTTGCTGAGAAGATGGGAACCATTCTTCCTGCGAAAAATGTGGACAAGGAATATGATGCAATACTTGAAGAAATTACAGAGATTGAGGCTGATCTGGAGGAGTATAGGAAAGCACAAGAAAAATATTTTGGCTGCAAGGTTTGTTATATGTAGCACACATTCTTTTTAGCAGAACTTTCATTCATTGCATTGAATTCTTTATCTTTATTTTAAGACTATGCTTACTATTATTACGCTTCAAAATATTCATAGCCAATATCAGTGAATACATACAATTAAAGTATACTGTAATATAAATGGGTAGATCTGTTGGTGATTTTAATAAAACTTATAGTGGATCTTTAAAATATCCAAATTCTATATTATAAAAATGTAGGAACACAACAGCACTAATGTTTTTGTCTTTTTAGGTTTCCTATGTCGGATCAGATAAAAAAAAATACCAAATTGAAATCCCGGAGTCTAAAGTCAATAAAGCAGGTCGAGGATATAATCTAGAGACAACCAGGAAGGGCTACAAAAGGTTTAGCACATCTGAAAGCAAGGTAGGAATATTGTATTTTGAAAACACTGAAGAAAATTCCGACTTCTAGATATGTGTAAAACTTATTAACTTATTTGATCTATGTATTGTTTGATGATTGGTTTTAGGAACTCCTGTGCCGAATGTTGTCAGCAGAAGACAAAAAAGTCACCATATTGAAAGATTTGAGTCGCAGGATATTTGCCAAATTTAGTACAAATCACTTAGTTTGGCAGAAAGCCATCGGTTGTATCGCTATTCTTGATGTCATTATTTCTTTGGCTGAGTTCACTCGCCTGCAGTCTGGAGATGTCTGCGTGCCTGAAATTCGAATCGCAAAGGATTCTGTCAAGGTAATTAATGTTTTAAATAATTTCTTAATATTGTTACTCTTTGGAGAGTACCCAGAGAAATGGGTAGATTTTTATAGAACTTTTTTGTTCTCTTTGTAATTGCAGTTTCTAGGTGATCACTGTACGTACCGAAACCGGGATATAACATAACATACATTATAATTGTATTTTTCTTTGATAATTTTTAGCCATATATCACTATCAAAGAAGGTCGGCATCCGTGCATGCCGTGCTTGGAGGACTTCATTCCAAATGACACGCTTCTGGGGATGGCTGATGATGCTTCAGTGGTTGTGCTGACGGGGCCAAATATGGGTGGTAAATCCACTCTCATGAGGCAGCTCGGTCTCCTGACTATCATGGCTCAAATCGTGAGTATTTCTTTTATTATATCTACGCTAAAAGTGACAATATTGCTGTCAAGCATATAGATCAAAGCTTTTTGTACTCGGGGAGATTGTTTATTATTGTAATAGTATTTTAATTATTGCTGGGTATTTGTTGGTGCACCATTTTCTGCTCAAACACGTATTGAAGTGATGTGGCATTAAGTATCAACAGTACTTAGCTAGTAGGACAACTTAGCTATACTGCTTGCAGCATTGTCATGTATGTCAACTTTTCTCACCACTTTGCTGAAACATAAGATTGGCGTAGTAAGAAAAAGTTTCCTCACGATCAATAGTGACGGATGAGGCACTCAAAATTGATTGTTGATATGTAATCATTTTTTTTCTTTCCAGGGCTGCCATATTCCAGCTGCTGAATGTTCATTAACACTTGTGGACAGAATATTTACCAGGCTAGGTGCTCACGATGATATCATGACAGGACAGTCCACCTTCTTTGTGGAATTGAGTGAGACGGCAGCCATCCTTAAACACGCATCTCCACATTCGTTGGTCCTCGTCGATGAACTGGGTAAAATCTCATGTGTAGCTGCAACATATCTCTTTCAATTCTAATGCAATAATTGATAGCACTCTTTTTGAAAATTTACTTTTACATGTATAAGCACATACTCTGATTGAAATAACCAACAAAATACCTTGGCAATATAAAAGGATCCTAATTTTAAATTTCTCAAAGCTCGTGTGTTGCTTTGTCTCAATAGTAAAAACTTTATTTGATTACAATCTCTACCAGGCAACAGTTTTTTATATTTGTTTTCCATCCTTATATGTAGTCAGTGAATTGTGTAACCCTTATTTCGAGGATGTAAGGAGAATGGAGGGAAGGAAGAGATAGATTTAGTCTGGGTTTAAACCTAAAATGTCATACTAGACTGCTGACTTTGATATTTAATCTAGGACGAGGTACTTCTACTTATGACGGAACTGCGATAGCAGCTGCTGTTTTGAATGATCTGTGCGAAAGAAAATGCAGAACGATGTTCTCCACACATTACCATACCTTGGTAGAGGATTTCAAAAATCATTCCAGTATATCTTTGGCTCATATGGTACGTTCATCTATCTTTCTATGTATTCCTGATAAATCAACTGTTACATGATACAATAATATTGCTTCTTTTCAATTGTAGTTAGTTAACTGCGTCATCTGCATTTACTATTATTTTTTTTATTATCCTGGTCACACAGAATAATTGCAGTTTTTGTACATGACTAAAATTGTTGTGCTTATTTCAGGCGTGCATGGTAGAAACAGATGAATCAGAAGCTGATAACTCTGAGGTAGTGACACAAGAAACAGTTACATTCTTATATAAATTGTCCCCCGGCGCCTGTCCCAAGAGTTACGGATTCAACGCAGCTCGATTGGCCGGAATCAGCAAAACCATCACAAACCGGGCACATCACATATCCATTCAAATAGAGAAGGAGGCCACTCTGGTTGCACTCTTCAAAAAGCTCTGTTCTGCCGAAATAGACACAAATGAAAGTTCCATAAAACAGCTCATATCTGCTTGTAAAAAAATTGCAGTTAATTAATTATTCAATAAATTTTTCTGTAAAACCCGTGCTAAAGTTGCATTAATTTTTGTAATATGCTGAACAAACATAGGTGCCCTATTATTATTTTGCGTATTTTCAGCAATTATTTTTCAAGTCATTTTGTCTTATGTTCCTAGATATCAGTCCCTGATTTTTTTTATTTTGATCTATTATATTAAATATTTTCTTTCATTGTCAATATTTTTCATGTGGCTATGACCTGCTAACATTAGTTTTATAAAAGTCGATGGTTTTAATTATCATCATACTCGCTTTTCTTGTGTGGTCAATTTTAGTATTGCGGCAGATAAAGCTGAATGAATGTACGATTACTTTTTAGGGACATTTATAAATTTGATTTTCCAAGCTGATATGACTATCCAATTTGATAATCTACTATAGCAAGGTGTATGATTTCTCAGGACTAGTGACTTTTTTACTTTCTCCAGAATTTTGTGATGTTGGAATATCAAAATGAAATCTTTTGAGATTAGTTTTGTACTACTTACTTCACGTATTTTATTTATAAATTTTTGGTTTGATATTACATTTATAAGCTTATTTTTATTTGTATTGTCTTAAATCGAGTAGTTAATGGATGTCGAAATGAAGATCTGTTATTAATATAAGATTCCTTATTCCAACCTTATCAATATGAAAAATTCTACCTCTGATATATGATAAATAAACTTTAAACGAAGAATGAATAAGTCCATCAACATGTGATTTTAAAGAAACTCAATGTCATTATTATAATATTACATCATTAATTGTTAATATTGTTTTATATTTACCAGTTCCTACAACCTAGATTATTAAGTGCAAACAATTGCAGTATTCGTTAGTATTTTCCCCATGTATATGTCTAATAAAATAATAGTCTTCCAGTATTCAATTTTGTTTTATTTATTTTTTAAGATGAACTACCTTAATTGAGTTATCTATTTACTTAGTAGAAATTTTTAGTAATGGATGAATAATTATCGTGAGTCATAATTTTATAGTTTAAATAATAGATAATAATCGAACTCAATATTCACTAACAGGTATATAGGCGACTCCCAATGGGGTGGAAAGATAATCACAGTATTATCTATTATCTATCCAATACATGGAAAGTGCTTTCTATGTCCAATATGTTGGGTATATCAACATTGAGTCTCACTTCTTTGAATGCAAATAAAATATGTGATGGAAATCTTATCGTATGGAAAGAAAACAACATTAATCAGTGTATATTTTTCATTTATAAAATACAAAAAAATGCAAGGTATTCACATTTCATGGTTTACACATTCTAAAAATTAAAATAAATGTCACTTTACGTTACTCTAATAACACCAGGGGTTGAAATATAACAGAAGGGAGGTTCATCGGAAGTAAATATAACTAATTACAAGAGATCCTTTACAATAAATTAACAATAAAGTAGATATGTACAAATTACAACAATCTACTTTAAATGGCAACATACATGATCTGGATTCTATTGGCATCTAAAAATATTATATTTGTATGTGCTAATAAAGCTTGGTTGCAAAAAAATCTGTTATTTTAACAACACATTCATCATTCTCTTCAGTGTCATCCAGACTATGGGAATGTTAAGTAATGTACTCACTTATTTAAAGATTTGATTTATTTACATTCGTTGATACAAATTAAAAATGTTCTCTGGCTACCATTCACAATGTAATTGAACATATTTTTTTTAATACAATCTATTCGATGATTTATAGAAAAGGTATGTCCTATATTAAATTTATTAGAAAAAAGATTTTTTTTTGTTTAAAACATTACAATACGATAACTTAAAAAATGAATTTTCTGTTCTCTTCTGCAAACTAAAATTATTATAATTAAGTAAGTATTGAAATTATATTTATATTCATTCCATATTAATGAATAAAAGTTGTCTGTTCATGTTAAAAGTTATGTTGTAAGGGATATAACCAAATAATTTTCCTGACATCAAAATGTTAACAGTGGTGTATTTACGGAATGGCAAAGAATTGCTAGATAGCATGATGCATATCTCATAAAGCAGTTACTTATTTGTATCGCATTGTTAATTTAGAGGTATTTTAAAAAAAGTTTTCAAAACTATTTTGTATCTTCATCTATATATGATGAATACAATTAAACAAAGTATGAATTAATTTACTTACTTCTTCCATGGCAGTTAAATATGCACACTTGTGAGTCATCGAAGACCAAATCGTGAGTTTGAGATCTATGGTTACAATAAAACTCAGATGCTTTTTCATACATATTTGCGTTTAAGGACATGCAACCAATTTGTTGATAAAATTGCCTACAATTAACCCATGTAAAAATAATTAAAGATATCTCCACACTGGCATCTATATTGACCCATTTTTGGGAAAAGATCGTAAGCGTAAAACTATATGATGCTTACGATGTTTTGCTTTGTAGTTTTTTTTGAAGAAATTTAAAACATAAATCATACAGTAAAACGTGAAATGCATATATTATGATTTCGGCTATTGCATTCCTTATGATCTTTTGCCAGTCCATGCGGATATCTATTTTGAACTAATTTGATAAAAAATGAAAATTGTCAATTTGCCGCTTATGATCTTTTGCCGAAAATGGCTCAATATGTTCCATTTTGGAATTAAAATGGTGATTTATCTACTTAATTTATGACACAGAAGTATTTAACATGCCTATTATGTCCAACAGTTAACATGAAGGATATGCAATACTTCTCTAATATATAATATGAAAATAAATGCTGGGGACGTTTGACATATTGGTAAATTCAGAAGTCATGGTTAACATTTATTAACTGGTAAATTTTAATGAGATAGAGTCTGGAATGGAAAAATTATTTAATTACAATATAAAGTGAAGCCCAATTGTATGTAAATAATTATATTTATGTCAACAACGTTTATAGAGACCATTTGATTTGTGAAAATTTACATAAACAAAATTGAAGAAATATAACACTTAGTTTTAGCATGCTGTCTAAATACAAAGAGTTTATTAGTTATGAGATGTTCACAATTAATATATTTTAATTTCCTAAAATTCCTAGTCACCTCTGGGTATCTGATTTGTGAGTCTTATGCGTCCTAAGAAGAACCTTTACTTTAATAATTATGTTTTTATATGCAATGATATTCAAGTCTGTAGTTATAATTGGATACGTGTGTCAATAATCCCCCCTATAAAACTAGTTTCAAACATAATAATAAGTCATTATGCAAATGATCTTAAGATCAATTTAATATTTGGAGTCATAGAAACTCTTGAATGAAATATCCTAATTCGTTGCTAAAATCATTTGGTTTGGATGAAGATGAATCGAATAAAATAATTAACAGAGGCAATAATTTGTCATCACTAGTTTTGGCAAGTCCTTACGATAATGCTTATTGTAAATACTAGAATATTGATCATTATTGGATTACGCGTGGAATGTGAAAATCACGCACTTGTTAGGAACATATTAGGTTATGCCATCGTTGAAAATGGTAGAATTTACAATAAACAAAAGAATTACAAAATATTTATCATATATTATTTGATATACCTGAAAAAGATGGAAAATACAGAAGAACCTTGGTATGCGAGCATAATTCGTCCTGGAAACATGTTCGCCATATGAAGCAGTCATATATCAAAGCAAATTTCCCCATAAGAAATGAAAGCTAGGTTAATAGTTCCATAATTCAAAAATACAAACATTGCTTTTCATATTTTTGTTGTTTAAAGTACATAATTAGATTTTAGGGCATAAGGGAGAGAATAGGAGTGACCCAAGCCTTGTTGTACTTTCACAAGTTTAACTAGTTCTTCTGCACTTTACGTTTCTTGAAGGCTTACTCACAAGAGCAGTAGTTTCACTTTGAAATCACTGTTTGGATAAGAATATAACAAGATGATGAGATTGTCTTTCATTCACATGTGACTGGGAATTACATTATATTTTGCTGTAATTTAGGTCCGCTTTGGCATCTTTTTCCAAAAAGGCTCATTTAGCAAGAATTCACTCCTTATCAAGTTATTATTAAAAATTAATGTAAAATACTCGTAATTCAAAGTTTCACTCTATTTAAAAATATTGAAGGAAGTGGAGGAAACAATTCAAGAAAAAATTAGGTATCTAAATGCACATGTTTTTATCGAAACATTATTACACCGATGACATTTATTTTTTTTGTTTCGTTCAATCCGCTTTACAAATCAGTCTCTTAGTCCCACATTCCTTAAAAATGTTATACAAAACTGTTATGATTTAATTAACAGTATTAGCACATAGATCATCTTAGGTTATGTCATGACCAGACCAAGAGAGCGTGAACATACAAGATGGCAGATTACTTTGTTATTTTCAATTTATAAATTTCTAAAAAGGTAGACTGATGCAAAACACTCAATATTTATTTGTTTCTGTTCTCTTGGTGTTGTCATATCACGATGATAATATCCATCACAGAAAAAAATGGAAATGTTTTTATAATTACATGAATAATATGTAAAATAAATACTTCCAGAATAGACAGTTTGAAATTTAGAATGGTTATTTCAAGAAATTGTTTTCAACAGGTTTCGCACAGACAAAACTAACATTAATTAGTAACCAATATTTAAATAGTGTGGTAAATATTTTAGAAATACATGACAATATACAAAATAATTGTTCCTATTTTCCCTTAAAAAACTATTGTAGTACTTAGTCAATTGATTGACGCTTATTGAACAAATTATGCTAAATATTATTAATTCAAAATGGAAGCAAACATTCTTAATTCAAACGTTAAAATTACAGTTACGGGGTGTAACATCGTAACATCAAACGTTTAATATAATCACAAAATATGTTTAATTCCACAGAGTGAGACACTCGGCCATTATATTCAACAATCTTTTTTTTATAAATGCATAAAATCGTGCCATAACATTGAAAACACAGTGTTAGTTATCAATTAATATGTGAGTTAAATATTATTTATGAGACATGTAGGAATAAAAATTGAATAGTCCATAATATTGTAGAAGGCAGCATCTGTTTTTTTTTTACTTTTTACTTTCAGTTATGTGAAATCGAGAATGATAATACTAATCCTACAAACTATTTTATATATATATAAAACATATTTATTAACGCACAACTTAAAACAATTTGATCATTATTATTTATTATATAGTTTGCAGACATTGTCGTTCTTATTTCTACATGCTTCATATCCACACAAAGGATGTAATTTCAAATATTGCAAAAATCAATATATTATATGATTTTCATGATACATTGACTCTTGTATTATAATTAGGATTAAAAACATTTATTATTAGACATAATGGGAAGTGGATATTTAACGTTAATTATTATTTTCCTATAAAGTAAAAAAAAAACTACAATAGCATTATAGCTATTGGAAAGAAACAAAGTATTTAAGTCTCAAAAAGGTTTGTAGTTCTATTTTGACAATATTTTTGTTAGTTTAAATATAATCACATTGAAAATTTCATTGACAATGTGTTTAAAAATAAAACAAAAAATAATGTATCGTTTGTTTTTGGGTAACTTGTCCAACTGGGCAAGCAATAATCTTGAAAAACGCCTAATGATTTTATAATTTAGAAGCTTAAAATAATTAATAAAACAAGCTGTGTGTACTAAAAAGTTTACTCAATACAAATTTTAAGTATAAAATCTGCGGTATATTGGTTGCTGATTTTTTTGTTATATTTACATGCCTAATTATTTCATTACAGAATTAAGTCCTTAGATAAGTTATAGTTAAGTTTTAAAGAAAGAGAAAACTGTTGATCAGTATGTCCCTTCTATAAAGCTTGGGACTACAACTGTAAGCACAATAAGGCGAGGCAAAAAATAATCAGAAAGACTTAATGTAGGCTTGATTCAAATCAGAGTTGTTAATATTTATATGCACCGTTTACTTTTAGTGTTAGATAAGTGCAATAGAGTGATTGTCATTTTAAAAGCAAGTAGATTCCTAGAAAATTGTGTGCAGCAAAATTAAAAAATACAGAATAAAAAATACAGATTTGAATAAAGCAACATACAAAAATATCCGATATTAGAATCTTAACATATTTGTTATTAATGATGTAAGTTTAAATTTATACAATTTGACTACATTTAAAAAATTCTTGTAACTTGTAAAATGGGGTGACAATTGACCATATTTGGATTTTTTAAGTAGATGTTTAGGTAAGTAGATGCAGGACAGATGTAAAAATAGTGAATGATTGATCTAATACTAATAATTAATAAATAAAATAATATTTTAATTTGTTTTATAAATTTTTTGGCCTAAATGCCCTGGATAAATTCATACTGCATATGTAATTCGTATAAATCTTGTATTATAGTATACTGATATCATTTAAATTTTATATATTGTTTGAAAAGATCATTATAGTTTAAATCTTCATACATAGTTTGCAAAATCTATTCATACACCATAAGAAGATTTCAATTAACCTTAGGATAATTAAAATTAAACTTTTCTGCAGACGCACTTAATTTTATAGGAAAATTTTTAAATGAAAACAGAATTATGCAATTATATAAATTAATATTGGTCCAATCACAATTAGTTTGATGGATGAAAGTCACTCCATTTTACAGTATCTGTATTATTTTCGAAGCAAACAGCATTAATAATATATATTAAAATCGATGCTATTGTTAACAAAATCACAGAAGTTTTTTCACAAAAATATAGTTGCTAGGCTAAAATTAACTAAAAATAATACAAAAAAATATATATACTAAAGAA